>JAIUCT010000016.1:2129809-2188451 GCA_021307375.1 Tetraneura akinire | reverse complement strand
GGGGGGCGGTTACCCCCTGTGGCTCGAACAATATTGCGCGTAGGGTGTGATGCGAGGTGGATGTCGGTATACGCGTATTATAGCGAGTGGTGCGTTAAAGGTGAAATAATATGAAAAAAAACACACACACACACACACACATACACGTTTTGTATATATATATTATTATTATACAGCGATTACGGTATGCGCTTATACCTATGTATACCTAGTATGTACTCGTATAATAATATTATGTAAGTATATGACCTATACCTCTAACCATAAAAGCAACCGGTGGCGGCGGTTGTGGCAGACGATAATGATGTTTCCACACACGGTATAAGACGATTCGTATAATATGGTTAAGTATATTATATATTAATTATTATATTGAAGGTATACACACGGATTATATTTTCATTCTTTTGGTGTGTGCCTAATTCAAGGTACACAATAATATAACATACCTATACCTATAAAATATACGAACACACCCGCACAACAAAAACGCCTCGTGTACAATAATAATAATAATAATGTGTACAGCAGGATGATTTTTATTTCTTTACGATTCACTAATTGTCTCACAGCAGTTGATTAAGGTGTTTCTGAAAATCTGATTCTTTATCTTCTTTCACAGTCGAAAGAACCCCTTAAAATAATGATCGAAATATCGAATGTATTATAATCATTCTATAAAGGGTGACTTAACCTCGCCACTTGAGTTTAAAATTCAGTACTCTAAAATAATATTATAATATACGAGTATTTATCACTTTTTTATTTAAATATTTTTATTTCGACAAGAGAGAGAGAGAGAGTGAGAGAGAGAGAGAGAGGAAAGAAACAAAAATTAAAAATAATAATAAATTAATAATTATTATTAGAAGAATAAATTTAGTTATTTGTAATTTAATATTTGATAATTTGAGGAACCGTTTTCTTCCAGACCAAGATTATATTTTTAGAAATAAGTTAAATCTTTCATGTATTACATACATATATTATCAGCATATTATTTTTATATTAATAAGTTATTGCAGGAAACCATCAATTATTTTTTTCATGTTTTAAATAATGTACCTACTCGTAATTATGTAAATTAGATAATTAGAAAATTAATAATTATAGGCCAAAGGTTAAATAATAATAATAATTATTATTATTTTTTATTAATTCGCCTTGTAAAGATCTGATCAAATTTTTTTAAAATAATTTTCAATTAAAATTAGATAAAAATCTGCATATTTAGTATTTAAGGATTTTTAGTGTTATATGATGCCTTATTTACAGTTTTCCCGTCTCTAATATAGGTACATTCAATTTCTTATCGGCAATGTTTAAATATTTGATTGTTAACTGTGTTTTTATCATTTCCATCTGGTCGAATCATTTTGTAATATTAAACGAGTAAATACTTTTAAATTATATTAACAGTTAATGCTAAAACACAATACTAATAAACATAATATATTATAAAATAGTACTTACCAAATATTGCGAGGGAACATTTTTTGGGCATACTCAAATAAGAAACAGCGAAGAGAAAGTATTCTTAAAAAATATAATATAATGGTTCTGCATATTTATTTAATAGATTAAATTGATAAATTAGCGTTTTTCGTAATTTCGTCCTATATAACCTGTATATATTATTAGTATAATAATTGCCAGATGTCGAAATATTATTTATGTTAAACAACACGTCCGATCATAATATTTAAATATTATAATAGTGAAACGGACTAGTGTTCGTTTATTTTTTATAGTATTATAACGAGTCAAAGAAAAAAAGTATAACCGCGAGTGGTAGGTATAGGTATACTTATAATTTCCGTTTTTTGAAAAATATACTCTATACTCGTGATTGGAAAAAACAGACTGTTTTAACCGTTTCTATTATACGTTCAAAACAATAATAAATAACACGTTACTAATTATTATTAGATAGGTAGGTATAGTATATACAATAAAGTCTAAAGTAGTAAAGTACGTAACGTGTTAATATAAAATTTAAATTTAAAATTCGTGTTTATATTATTATTATAAGTTACATCGTAAATATAATCAAAATGAATATACGATAATACGAAACGATGAGATTTCTTTGGATTTAATATAATCAAAAAAAAAAAAAATATATATAATATAGTATATAATGCACTGTGTTAAGTATTCCGAAACATCGTTTTTTAATGGTATTTCGAATTTTTTTTTTTATAGGCACCAAGTGTTTTTGTTTTTAAATCTTTTTTTAATGTATCTTATACAGTTATACAGGACCGTAAATTAACATATTATAATATTATTATTATTATTATTATTATTATAATTATTTCTATTAAACGATTAACAGCCGAATAATACGACACGTTAACATGTTTAACGGACAGTAATATAATTATCAGTCGACAACAAATCACAGTGATGTAAAATAAAACGTGGAAAAGAAAAATAATCACACGTCACTCATTCTGCCAAGCCGCGTGTACCCGCAGGGCGTAGGGCTATACGCATTTACAATATTTACCTGGCACAACGAAGCAATAATATTATTATATACGTCATATATACGCGTGTACCGCAGAAAAGTTGTAAAATATTACGAAAACACTTTCGGTGTAATACATAACGATTATTACGTAGGTCGAATCATTATTTTTTTTTATTGTTTTCAAACAAATAAAAATAAATATATATTTTTTTAAATAACAATAATATTATTATTATTATTATTATTATTATTATTATTATTATTATTATTATTATTATTATTATTATTCGAAAAGTACAATAGTCATTATAATATAATAATATATATATTATCATAATCGCTTCTTCCAACTGGCATTATATTATTATACCTACTTTACATGCTGCTGTGTCGCACAACAATATAAATATAATAATAATTATTAGTATTATAATGTAGTTCGACGCGTTCCGATGGGAAATTTATTCGGAAATAATAATAATAATCTTACGTCGTCCCTCGTTCGATATAATAATAAAATATTAAATTCGGATTTACATTTCATCTCCCCCCGAGAGACTTGAGCCCCCTGCAGCGGTCGGAAAGGAATTGTTGCGCAGCGTATATTTTCACCGAGATCTCATACTAATTATTAATTATCGCGCAAAAGATCATGACATCATTATAAAATTCATTAAAACTATATTGTCCAAACAGGCAATATTTAAACTATTTAATTATGATAATATTGTACCGAACATATTTTATGTATAACTTGTTCGGTACATTTCCGTTAACCACGAGTAAAAAAAAAAAAAAGAAAATATAAATATTTGACAGTTTAATATTCTGAAAAACAAGTCAACGAAAAAATAGCATGCAGTTGTAGATGGAAAATTTTTGATACATATATTACGAGTATAGAGGAGTAATCGCGACATTTGGACCATCGCCGGATGGTAAACGATAGAAATACTCTTATAATAAATATTCGTATACGAAAATCGTTCTCAATATCATTAGGAGGCGCGTATTGTTTGGTTAAACTATGACCGCGGTAGGTGATTTAAATATTATATGATGATATTATTATAGTCAAACATTTGTATTGTTATGTATATAGTGTTATAATAATAATATATTATTATAACCGTCGTCTCAGTAATGTATAACGACAAAACGACTAAAAATGTGACGCCTACATAATAATATATTTTAATACTTATACGCGTATAATACGTTATTGTTGCCTACTGATTGAGTACGCTTAATAAAAAATATCATTTACGTGCCTTGTCAACACATTATTGTGTATATATTATAATCGTTATACCCATACTATTCATAAAAAATGCATTTAATATTTCGAAATGATCATGTAATTTTGCCATATTTAAACAACAAAACATTGTATATATTTACCATTAAAAATAAATATTTTCATATTATAATAATTTAAAATTAAACGTAAAACGACATTAGAGTTATTTCATTTGGTACTATACTATAAATATCACATTTCATCCGTAACGGAGGACACTCAGGCCGGTAAAACAGGAGGACGAATGGTAGTTAGCAGGAAGAGGTATTGACATTTACATAAATATTGACGATGATCCGGCCAATCAAAAGTCGCGCTTGCGACGATTATTAACACGAGTCACCAGGGGCGCTGAGCGATCGACGGGTGAACACGTAAAACTGTCGTTTTCATGGCGTCAGTTTGGCAAATCTCACCTTAGCGTTTTGCCCGAATAGAGCCAAACTACCAGACCCAGAGCGATGACACCGCGATCAACTCAAGAGTCCACCGGAAGAAGCCAAACACGAAGACGAATACAATTCGAAACCGCGAACGTTCTTACGGCGAACAGCAAATCCGTCTCGTCCTCATCCTTACCATCTAGTTGGATTGGTCTTTCTCCAATACTCTCCATCGCCTATAATTGAGTTGGTCTCTCTTTCTTAATTTTCCTTGACCACCACGGTCTAACTTTTATACCCGGGAAGATAGGTTGGGCTGACTCACATAGTTATGTGATGGTTATTAGGGACTGGGGACGCCCTAGGGATATTTAATAGTTTAATCTTCATAATTTTATGATCTTTTGGACATTTCCCGTCCGTCCAAGTAAATTGCTTTCTAGCCAAAATAATTAAATTATATTATTTCCAAATATTATGCTGTAAATAATTTTACAGGGCATCAACCAGACATTTCCTTAGTATTATTTTTTAGTTTTTTCTATTTGGAAATTTGATTTTGACCATAAAAATACTGCTGCTACAATAGTAGGTATTTAAAACAGTTAAAATATGATTTTTTTAATTTTTAAAATATAGACTTTTGTTCCTCCTATGGAAATTTTTATTTATATCGGAGGATGCCTGATCATTTCCTGACGTGTCTTCAATTTAACTTAAGAAAAAATTATAAATATTATATATGACTATTATCGTACGATTGGCAAATTGTCCGATTACAGTGTAAATATTATTATTTATTAAACAACGATATAATAATTGCGTGTATAAGGTATCGAAGTTGTATTTTTATATTTACACTACACAAAACGTTCGAGTATGATTTAAATATCGGATCGAATGTGATTTATTTGTTCATCCGATTTAGGTCGGACACCGCCTTCGCGTTTTTCTTTATTATTTATTTTTCTTAAACAACATTTTATACACGCCGTCAGTCCACTTTTACTCGGACAGCAAATGTATGTGCAATATGGTTTGTCGAGTTTAGTATAAAAATAATAATAATAATATTTATACAACATAATAATTTTATACTATGTATTGTTGAACTGTTTCAAGTCCTTGAAGTTCGATTTGAAACGGATGGACGGTAATATTTGAAAACATTTGAACTTGAGCTAACTTATAGTTATGCCTTATGTGTTACGTAATGAGCATATTTTAATATAATATATACAAATATTTTAACGTCACGGACGTTGTAAATCTGTTATTTGTAAACGTTTTTATAAAATCACAGTAAAACTTAACTATATAAAGTACATTATTATATTATGGAGTAATGGAGTATTATAATACAGTGTTGACAAAATACAAATTTGTATATTATTATTGTATATGATTATAATAATATATACTATATGTACTTTGTTCAATTCTGATCGTATTTAAAGTAGATTTTTATTTCTGAAAATCATAGTGATTTTTCCAACATTTTGTTCAATACTCATTGGCTGATATTATCTCTTCCTCATCTACATTTATTTAAAATTTAAATACTCTAAAACCATCAATAATATAAATATACATTTTACACTTAAATTTTTGCAATCCGAACAACAATTTGTATAATAGAATAAAATCTATAACTATATTATCATAATATATGCCCGACGTAACCTGTAGCTGAAATTGAAAATATTAAGTATATTATACAATATATTTGTTATTGAAAAATAATAATATAATATTTAAAAAATGTATATTCTATATTTTATTAAACATCGTTTTCGTATGAAGTCGTGACATATTAAGTTTTAAATGACTGTAGAATTGAATTTTAAAATTTTAGTCCGATATTAATATATTATTATAATTTTAATATTTTAGAAGTCCTACATGCAATATTGAAATTAAAAAAATAAAATAAATATATATATATAATATATTAACATAAAATATCTAAAAACAGTTGACTGCGCGAACGTTTCTATTTTTATAAATGAAATTGAGTTTTTATTTGACAATTTGGCATCTAAAAAGCTTGTAAAAATTAAAAAAAAAAAAATATCTTACTCTCCCAATGTTCATAAATCCACTGAAATTAAATAATAATAATAAAAACCGAAACGTATATTATATTCGTGTGTCACGCATTATATAATATACGCGTTATATATTTGTATTTCTCAAATGGAAACGACTATTTTGGGTTATTTTTAATATTTATCGTCGAGTGTATCTCTTAACGACAATCTATGCTGTACAAATGGCCGACTGCTATTATAGGTACATATCGTATAATATATAAATATAAAAATATAAAAATAGTCATTATAAAATACAAATTATCTATGATAGGTATGTGGTTCGTATAAATATTTAAATCGTGTTAATTTGTATTAATATATTTTTTTATAATATGAAATATCCAAACGCAGTTAATACCTGCATGCATATTATAACAGCTAGTATATAAACGACAATAATTATCGATTCGATTACGATATTTATATAATATAAATTTACATAATATACTACGAATATAATAATATATTACATTTTTTATGACCGGTATATTAATAATCCAATTATCACGCGTCGTATTCAAAAATATAATATTTAACTCGTCGAACGTCAAAATATACATATAATATTATAATTTCTTATAAAAAAAATAAAAATAAAATACACACTATTTATATACGATTGATATTTATTATTTTACATTTTAGCGTACCTATAATAACAATAATTATTACATTATCGCAATGAAAAACAGAATTCGTGTAAAATAATCGATTTATTATTTTGTTAACATCAAAATTATTCAAATTAATCGTGATTGCTGTATTGGATATTGGATACATACCTAGGTAGTAATATAATTACAACCTGCACAAACGTTATAATAATATATTATATTGTCAACGTTATGGACAGATAATATTTATATTCGAGAAAAAATCAAATGCAAATTTATCGCTGTTCGAATATTATATCTTATGCCAATTATACATATATATATATAAAAAAAAATAATAATAAATAATAATAACAATAATTTAAATAAACACGAATGAATTTAAAAAAATTAAAACAAAGATCTGATTAAAAAAAATAAAATTATAACGGTTTTTTTAATATATAATGTACCGAATTTGGTTGCGACCGGATGGCTGCAAAAGACGTTCAAGAGACATTTTCCTATCTCATGTAACGTACCTATATATATAATATGATGGAATTCGCCGACAGTTTAATATTGTATTTTTTTATCGTAACGAACGCGTTTATAATATTATATTTTTATGATTTATATTACTTTCACCGTAGTATATATTATAGTATATTTTATTACACTCTACACGCGTGTTGTATAAAATGAATTTTTTTATAAATACATCACGTCGATATCTAGTCAAGAAATAATACGATATAATATAATATATTATATGCGAGATATTCTATTTTCTATACTTAATTTTAAGACAAACTCATATTTTTAAAATCGACTGCGAGCGACGATTATATTTATGTCCTATATAATATACAATAATAATATTATATGGTTAGTGCACGGTTATTTCAGCAAAATTTAAAAATATTCACGCAATATCATTTACAAAAATATAATATATAGTTTGTATAACGTTTAACCACGACCATGGTCGTGTATATGCGGTTACTATTATAACTTTTAAGTTATAAGACGACGATGTTATATTATTAATATTATACGGATTCAGTGCGTATTATATATATATATATATAAAAAAAAAACAAAATTAATACGCGTACATAACGCAGATTTATTACCGTGAATTCGTCGAGCATAAAACGTGAAATGTTAAAAAATAAAATAACAGTTTTGACCGCGGCACGGTTCGTCTGTATACGCCATCGTAAACGACCAGAGTTGGTACGTATAGGTATATGTATAGGTATATATTATATTATATACGCAGACACATATACGAATCGTGTTCGAATAGAGAAATTTCGCCGAGAACGTCTACTTAAATCGTATAAGCGTATAATATATATATATATATTATAATATACGTTAAAGATATGTTCACAATTACGCGAACGATTGAAATACGACCTTTTTATAGGCATCTATATTATAATATATAAATATTATATATTAGCATATTCGTATTATAACTAGCTGCAGTCTGTCGTCGTCGCACTCGTATAATATAATATACGTATATATTATATAAGTACCTATATATATATATATATATATATAGGTTACCTGTTACCTGGTACCTGTTATATATCGTCCGCGCACAAAAACAATTATATTATTATATCCCCGTAACGATATGCAGGACAATATAATATAAGAGTATTAACGATGATACCTGTATGTATTGTGTATATATACTCGTATACGCGATATTATTACGTTTTAAACTAGCGTATTCGAGTCGGCATCTGATTGGAAAACGTCGTTAAAAATTTACAATATAATATACGTATGCGTTTTTTTTTATGTTAATAAAACACGTTACAAATAATTTTCCTTAATAACGATGAAAATCAAAGAGTTTTTTATACAGATTGAAAATCTAAAAATTTGCAAAATACCTGTATTAAATAATATATATATTTGCCTAATAATAATAGCTATATGTATAATTATCAATTTTAGTGTTTTTTTTTTTTTTTTTTTTTATAATAATAATATACGTTTAAAGAATTTTTAATTAAGGACAAAATGAATATTTCTTATAAATTTAAATTTAAAACGATATTATTGGTCTCGTTGACAAATAAGCAATTTTAGGCATAATTTTGTCCGCGTTATAAAAAACCAAATCGTGAGATTAGGTCATCGGTTAGGTATTAGTCGCATAAGGGTTTAAATTAATAATAATTGACAGTTATTTATTATAATGTGTGTATGCATTATTAGTTATTAGCGCGATGACGCGACGAAGACAATCGTAAGTTGTTTTATAATAATTATTTTCTGTCGGATTTATTGTTATTATTTTTTTAATCCACATTTATAATAATATTTAATTAATCCAAAAACTTCTACGCGTCGATAAACTAAATACATATATTTATAAACATAATAAATGTGTTCTATTTAAAGAAAGAAAAAAATTTTGTACAACAAAACAAACATTTAAATTTAATTAATGAAACCTGTTGCTATCTGGACATTTTTATTAATACGAATAAAAAAATAAAATTAAAATAAAATACTCGTTTGTATCAAGTTGCACTAATATATTATTGTAATTACGTATTTAATATTATTTCGTATATATCTGTACAAACTACAAATACTACTTTGCATTATTATATTATATACAAAATATGACGTGTATGAATAAAGAGGATATAATTATGTTAATTCGTCGCACGTCATCGATGAAACATTATAAAAACGAAAGAAAATAAAAAAATGGTGAAAATGAATTATTGCGATAAATAAAAAATACGTTTGTTCACGATTAACATAATAAATAGGTAGGTACTGTTTGTTTATGTCCGTTATCGAAATTTGGAAATAGCAGTATTAACATTTATTATCTTAATAACGTAAATAAATTTTGGTGTCTATAAATTATAATTTTCAAACATTTCGTAATATACTTGTATATATCGTATATATGGAGATAATCGAGCATTTCTGTTAAGGTGACAAAAATACAATTTAACGCCATTTTTAAAATGATAACGTATTTTTTATGAATACATTAAAATAATTAAGGTAGTAAAATGAAAAATTTGTTCTAAAAAAAGATATAATTTCCTAATCTATTTGATTAACTATAATCTATTTGAACGAGTAAAAATATATAAATATTATGTTCTATGTCAATAATTATTTGGTCTATGTTGTTGTATTGTACATTTACACATGTGCATTGGTATAATGTTACATCTATGTCAAATTGACAATCAACGTCAATGATGCGACATTTCGATTATCGATCAAATTTCCATATAAATATAATAATATATACTTATTATTGAAATGTACACAAAAAAAATTATTATATTTTTTTCGATGATCGGTTAACTTTTTTTTTTTTTCAGATATTCTTGTTCGGTTAACATACACATCGAATCAATTTTCATTTGAAGACTATTATTTCGTAATGTCGAAAAAAAATGATGATGGTGAGTTCAATTAAGTTAATTAATTAATATTTTACATGCGACATAATATAGGTACAGTAAATATTATTTTTGGAGCCTAGGTTAAAATTAATTAAACAATAAATTATAATTAAGACGTTTTCATTTTTTATTTAGCTATTTTTGTAAACTAAGTTATGGTAAAAAATAAAATTCGAAATCATATTTATAATAGTGTATATAGTTATACCCATATATAAGACCATATATTATTATTTTATAACCGTCTTTGAAATTTATTCTTAATAAAAGTTAATAAAATAAAGTGCATTTAAAACTATTTTATTTTATCGACATTTTTTAGCAAACTATCAGTATAACTATTGCCTGTAATAAAAAGCTGTTTAATTGCGTATGTTCACTGTTAGTTTTATGACTAGCTAGTTGACAAACACGATGACAACACTGTATTAACATAAAAACATGCGTGTGATATTATGATTTATATCATGTCTCAGTAAAATTATTTTTATTAACGTGTTATATTATAGATTTGTATGAATTTTAATTGTACATTATTTCCGGTTAGACACACGCAGTGTGAAATATTTTTAACGTAATTAGTCATTATTATTTTTATAATGCCGAATGGCTCTTTATACAATTTAGCATTGACATCAAAACATATTTTTATTAATTGATTCACAATACCGAAATAGTTTATTTTGATTTTTAGATTTTGAGCGAAGCGAAAAATGTATTGATTTTACAATGTGTGTCTTTTTTTCTTTTTCTATTTTTTTTTTTTATGTCTGAAGACACTTTTACTATCCGAATTAATACTCCGATTTTCACGAATAGCATATGTTCCCTGTTGGAAAGTGGTCTGAAAATTTTACTGAAGTATACTCATATATTACTTAACATGATACTAAAATTCTAGAAAAATCATCCCATGTCTCAGGTTTTTTATAGCGGTTTAAAATTGATATTTTTAGTATTACAATAAAAATTTGGAAAATTTTTGGAAATTTTTAATGAATCATACTGATATATAATATTTTAACGTATTTCCAAAATATTAGAATAATCTCACAACTCAATTTTTTTATAGGTGTTTAAAATTGAAATTTCAGTAACATCAATATTTAAAGTATTTATATAGATTCCATTCTTCTTATATTTCAATATTTTACAATAATGTTAAATAAAATTAACAAAAATGTTTACAGGTGATACCGGTGTAAAGAGGATAGTGTTTTTATTATACTTTGAATGCAGCGATAAATCATTATATTTTATATTCGAAAAACGATTCTGAGCGAAGTACTTTCAGATTTGGGTATTTAGGTGACTCATTTAGGGGTTTTATGATCAATTATTTATATAAAACTTAGAGACTGATAAATGTAAATATTTTAATCGGTAAGTACATAAATTATCTGATGAACTTCGCTCAGAATCGTTTTCACGAATGTAATGATTTATCATTTCATTCAAATTTTAATCAAAATTCAACACTATCCTCTTTACACCTGTATCCCTTCCCTTTTTAAATTTGATTGGACGTTTGCTTGTTCTGCGAATAGCTCGGTGTCTAGTAGTTTCTGATATGATCTAACTCTGACCACGGTTTATCATATCAATACCTATGTAGGTCGAAATGTCCATTTCACACGATATCACATATTATTATATATTATACAGCCGGTAATGCACTTAACATTTTGCCTACGAAACTTCTTTTTTCGACTATAAGTATCAAATTTATAATATCATTTTCACTTATCCTAAAAAAATTGCATTATCACTCATTAATATATGTCATTTTCGTAAAATAATATGATGTACGTCCTGTGTACAATATATCTGATCTATTATTGTAAAATCATAATTAAAATTCTCTTTATCATCAATATATGCAGTTGAAATCTATTTGGATTACATCAAAGGCCTGGGAATCGAGGCTTGGATCCCAGATTCCACCGAAGGATACGGTCCAAAGATGTCGGTAGCTGATCAGTGTCGTTCAAAAGTGCTGTGCTTAAATTACAACGATACGGACATTTACAGTAGGTACTTATAATTATTAGAAAATATATCGTATCGTTTTATTCTATTTACCGTGGTTACGGTTATATTACAGTACAAGGCAAAGTAACTAGCGAAAGTAGCACAAATAAACAAGATGGAGTGATGTCGATGTGTCCCGTTACCACCGAATCCACAAAGTCCATCTGTAACCTGAAAAACCGTTCGGTAAGTGCTTTTAAATTAAATCAAAACGCTTATTCGATATAAAATTGTAAAAAGAAGAGCTGATACTGATATGGAAGGGATATAGAGATACAGATAAAGAGGATAGTGTTAAATTTTGATTAAAATTAGAATGCAATGATAAATCATTATATTTGTTAAAAAAATTTTGAGAGAAGTTCATCAGATTCAAATAAAATATCTATGTATGTACTATGTATTGACTAAAATTTTTACATTCATACAGTCTCTTCGTTCAATATAAATGCCCATAAAACACCGAAAGAAGTCACCTAAATACCCATCTGACAGTACTTTGCTCAAAATTGTTTTTCGAATGTAATGACTCATTAGTGTAACAATTTATCATTGCTTTAAAATTTTAATCAAAATTCAACACTATATCCTCTTTAGAATTGTTATCCCTTCCACAGCAGTATCAGCTCTTATTTTTATACTAAATAGCTTATACAACTACAAAAAAGAATAACATTTATTTAATTTTTATAATTAACTTGGAACTGAGTTGTAATATGTATTTGAGTTTCAATAAAATTTTAAAAATGTTTTATGAATTTTATTAATCATTAACAATATTTTGAGAAATTAGAAAATCCATATAAAATATCTTAGATTTTCGACTACTCTAAAAATTTCAACTTTAAACAGCTATAAAAAAAATTGAGACTTGTGATTTTTTAATATTTTGATTATATAAACAATATGTGAATATACTCAAGTAGAATATTCAAATCTTAATACGCAAAATTGCCAATTTTACTTAAAAAAAATGAGAATTTTAGGCAATATTTAGCTTTGCTGAAATATTTAGCTTCTTTCAAAATTTAAATTCATTTTAAAATACAGACTGCAAATCAATTAAACAAAAATAATTTCATCGAGACGGGGATTTCTATGCCATCTACGGTATCAGCAAGTTCGGTCGTTGCCGAGAAAATCTTAAAATGCTCTGTCGGTGTGCAATGGAACATAAATGATTCATTGGATACCGGAAAAATTTCTTGTAGAGAGCCGTCGAGTACTACAAAAACCGTAGAAAAGACGATCAAGAAAATCGATCATATCAAAAAGGTAAGTACGAGTACATATGGCACATAAAATAAGGTCAATAATGAGTAAATAATAATGAATAAGTACACGAATAAGAAAATTAACGAAAAATAAAATACGAATTTTTTTTATTATACAAATAATTTTTTGGACTTTAAACTATATTGTAAAATATAATATGACGCATAAATATGTGGTGTTGGTTATTACTTATCCGAAATCAAAATATTACATAATTTTCCACAATTTTCTTATGAAACTATAGGTTGAATTATTAGAATATCAGATAGAGATAACTATATTTATTATTATATACGAATATTCTTAAAATATAAAAGACGAGCTAATATTTCTGTTTGTGGGATACATAGGCGCAACTAGAGCCTAAATATTGGGGGTGCTAAAATTATGTACCTAACAAAAAATAAACCGTGCCCCCACACCATCAAGTGCTATTTCCCAATTATTTATGTCTTTATGAATCACTATTACAATTCTAATTAAACATATTTTATTATCCTAATAAGTAGACATTTACAATTTATATTTTTTCTAAGTTTCATGCAGTATTATCAGTTTATTATATTCATAGATTACAATATTATAAAACATTTGAACAAAATAGTTCTAAATAAAACTTTAAAACTTAAAATTGACAGTATTTTACTGTAATTATTATAATAAGACCTAAAGAAAACAAGGGGTGCTAAAGACCCTCTTGCGCCCCCCTAGTTGCGCCTATGGTGGGATACAAATTTAGGGTGGGTATGTTGTGTTTTGATTGAAATTGAAGACTACGACTACGATATTACATTCGAATAAAACGATTCTGAGCGAAATTCAGTAAGATAATATAGGTATTGTATTATATCATTCATATTTAGATATTATAAAATGAGTTCAAAAATTTTATGACGTATAAAACGTACACATGTAAACACGGTAAAATTTTCAAATTTCAAAATTCAAAAATTCCTAAGTTATCCTAAAATATTTAATAATAAATTCATCAAAGTTAGAGTAACTCGTCTGCTATTACTGACTTGGTCATTAGATATTCATCATTATTGTACATCACTTATGACATAAGTAACATTAATTCCTAATGCCCATAATAGACACTAGACAGAACTCTGCTCAAATTGTTTTCTTCCAATCCGATATCATGCATTTAAATTTAAATTAAAATACAGCACTATCCACTTTACACTTGTATCCTACTCACAGCAGTATCAATTCGTCTTTTTATTCCAATTTTAAACTTAAAACCACTATAAACAAATAGTAATGCAATATATCTATATACAATATTTTGAAACATAGTTCAACTTCAAAAAAATTTCAAACATTAAAACCCAATAAAATTGTTAAACATTAAAACCCAAAATTACTAATTTTATTAAACATTATAGAAATAAAAAGCAAGGAAAGGGATACTGGTATAGAAGGGATACAAGTGTATAATCATGGCTAAATAACTAGGTATAACGGCAATTCTGTGATGCGCATACTGTGACGTCACGTAGCAGGAATGCTATTATCATTTCAATAACATTATCTAAAATCTATATTTTCTTATAATTACGGTGGTAAACATTTCTGCCATTTGACGTTATATTTCAATGAAAGAAAAATAGAATTCATCATTTTTTCTATGATTGCGGGACGAGGTCACTTTTAGATATTATTGCTGACTGCTGTCATACCTAGTTATTTAGCTATACATAATATAATTATGTCACGATTTAATCAGTTTGTATTGAATGAGTATTGTTTGTGGATTTGTAATACGATAAATAATATTCTATTTTAGGAACATTTCGCCTTGGATGTAGGCGTACATTATAGGCGTATCGTTAGGGAAAAACTCACAAGAGAAGTAAGAGTCGCCAGGCAATACGTGTCATCTTTAACCAACCATAACCATGGTAACAGTAGTATGTTGAAATCGGATAAATCTGGATTAGAATCGGGTTGTTCGACTTCAAGCTATAAAGGCCCGGCGGAAGTTAAAAAATCCTGGCCTGCACGTGGAAATGTGCGTCAACTAGTTGAAACTTTTCATGTCAATGCTAATTTGGGAAAATAATAACATATTTGAATCGCATTTGTAAATAATATGAAATAATTATTTAATCGTCTTTTTACTTATTAGTTATTTTATAACTTTAAAAAATGTATAATTTTTTTTCGATTCAAAATTGTATAATCTATCATCATTCTATTGCGCAATGTTTTGCAATGTTTTGCAATAATTTTTATATTATTAGGATTTTTTTTTTTATATTAATAAAATAACACGTCATGTTATTACGAGAATTATTGGACTTAAATAATTAGTTTGCCTATTGTCATAAATATTATATTATTATCGATTGATATTCTTGAACAATAAAAAATAAAAATCATAAAGCAAAATAATTAATCGTGACGACGTACATTCTTCTCACGCATCATTTGTAAATGTTTATTCTTATATATCATATTCGATTACGAATTTATATAATATTTCTAGTACGCATACACCTAATTATTTTCATATATTGAAAGTTAAAGTATGTATATATTTTATACGACAACATTATATTTTTTATTTGCATAATTACTGTAAATAATATTGCAATCATAGGCGTGCGCATAGGGACAGAATATTCAGCATATGCTGCCTCTCAATTTTTGGCTGTTAATTATTAAATTTTATCATTGATAAATTAAATTTTCATATCTAAATTACAATAGATTTATAAAAAAATTTCATCTTATTCAGTGGAATATTTTTTTTAAATAACAAATGATAAAATATAATATTATGATACGTATTTAAAATTAACTATAAAATAAATGAAATAAGTAGAATTCATTTTCTGCTACCTCTGAATTTGAAATCTGGTGATTTTAGTAGGTACCAACTACCAAAAGCCAAGACCAACTGAAGTTTCGTTATTTTAACTATATTATTAGTTATTACCTACTTTATTAGTTTAATACGTTTAATTTTACTTTAAACTCAACCAATTTACAAGTATTTAGTAGTCGTAACTAAACATATCACATATTATGTGGTCGTTACATAATATGTGACTAGAATTTATAGTTAAAATAACATTAAAAATTAATTATTATTCCAACGATAAATATTTTTTCCATAGGCGTGCGCGTATAATATGAATCTGTTTAAACTGTACTATAAATCTTAGTCTAAGTCTTAGTCCTAAGTCTTTATTTTAATATAGTAAAATATTTATATAAAATTCGTGTCTATATAATATAACATTATATTATTATTTTGAAAGAGGAAACGCGAGTTTCGCGTCGTTTAGAAAAATTTCTTATACGATATATTATGATTTTTATAAATTATATAATATTATTACGAATCACAAAATTACGCGACTACGATGTCGAAATGGTATCGTATTATTACATTATAATAATATTATTAATATAATATCAGTCGCGTCTGCATCGATTATTATTTTAGATAATATACAGGAACAGGAGATACGACCAAGACGAAAGTCGTTTAAGTATGACATTATAAATTATATCGTGCGCCGGTACGAATTTTTTCGTTTTCGAGTAGGCGCTGGTGAATATAATAATAATAATAATAATAATACGCGAACATCGTAATATATTTTTTTTTTAAAAAAAACGCGTATATAAAATCGTTTTAAATAATGTTAAAGATGATAATCCGGTGCACGTAATTTGACACGCATTAATCTCGCGGCGTGTGTCTCGTCTCGTATAATATAATATATTACGAGTATTTATATTATGTAAAAGAAGAACATTATTTTATAATATTATCATTATACGAGCTATATTATAAATGTGAACAATATTATAAGAGCGCGGCGAGAAGAAGACGACGACGACCGTGCGACGGCGTCGATGTCGAGTTTGCGTATACAATATTATAATAAATGTTTGTATACAGGGTGAACGCAAAGGTTGCAAAGTGTCTTCATCTTTGTCCGGGAAAATAGAAATATAATAAACCTAACGTTACGAATCGTTTTTTTTAAATATTATTGTTTACGTATACGATTATTCTACGTTTGTAATAATTATTAATTTTACGATAGATTAGATTATAGACGATTAGACACGATATTTGGATATAAAAAGAAAAATCTCGAGTTTACACGACAATCAAGACACTATACGAATGCGATCGTCCTGTATATATAATATACCTATATAATGTATATATGGTATATTTGATTTACAACGTTAATTTCCATTAAAAACGAAGATTTTACGTGTAAGAGTGTATTACGTGTACCTACAATATAAGAGAGCAGCGAAGAAATCGTATAAATAAATCATTGGATATTTTTTTTTTCATTCCACTGCAACTGAAGCTGCGGCACAATATAATAATATTATATTATTATAATAAAGCCCCCGTAACGACACACGTGATTCTACACGTTTATATATTATACAGTCGTCGATCGTTTATTATTATTATTATTATTTCCAGATATTATATTATAATAATTTATAATAAATATAATATATATATATTATTACAGATGAGTACTTTTAGTAAAAAGTGTGGAAAAAATGCGTTTGTCGTCGTCCTTCGAAAATTAAATTAATACTAAAATATAATATAGTATTGTATTTGTATATACGTTCTCCTCGTGTTCGTTTATATACGAAACGATAATCTATAATAATATAATATAATATATGTTATTACTATTTTATTATCTCGTAATAAATGTCATAAATTTTTCAATTTTCTATCGCTATTCGTTTTCATAATTCGTATTATAGCATAAAGTTATATCGGCAGAGTCTGTTTTTTTTTTTTTTTTTTAATATTATTCCGGATTTGTCGTTAACGTCGTAATTTTCGTATACTGCGTAAACGAATTCGAATATTTCTAGTACCTAAAGTTAAAAAAAAAAAAAAAAAAATGCTTAAAATCGACAAAATATTGCATGTGATGAAACACTATGAATATTTAAAAAATAAATAAATATATATTATAATAAAATAATATTATTAAAATATCAAACTTTCACTTTTTAACGTTTTAATTCCGTTTTATTCCATTATATTATATACTGTCTGTGAGCGTATTTAATACATACATAATATATTATTTATAACGAGAGACTCGAGTGCCCGTGACCGAACCGCGGTAATGTTATGCGTTTTTGCGGTCAACCGCGTCGCGATTCCGACGACGGCGGCGGCGGCGTTTTAATTACATCCCGGTTAATTATTATGCGCGCGCGGTTGCGTATTTCGTTTAATTCACCCCTAATGGGAAACGCGAGTGACGCGTCCCGGGGCCTCGAACACGATTTATGGGTTCGGGTTTTGTTTTTTTCATTTATTTTATATATATTTTTTTTATTATTATCATAATATACAACTTACGCAAAACACGCGCACAAAGAGATTATAATAATATATTATAAGTGCGCGAAAACCGGCACGGAGACGTCCATAATTGGATATATTATTATATTATGCGCGGATAAGAGCGCAGAAGAGAAAAATAATAATAATAATAAAATAAAACGTGTGAGCGTACATTATATAATAATAATAATAATATAATAGGTAGTTGACTATATGATGGCTTTGGCGAATTTGCATTTTAAATAAAATTTATAGACCGTATTTTATACTTATCACGACCGAGTGGACCGACCGACGTGCACGTACAAGTTTAAACTCGCCTATATAAGAATATATTTTTATATATAGTTATAATAGAACTTGGTGATTTTTTTTATAATAATTATATAAAATGGCGGTGAGATGGGGTCGGAGGAAGACCAAAAGTTGGTTAGATAAATAATAATTTTTTATGAAATCTTAACCGACTATGATCCGACGACAAACCCTGACTCCCGAAAAATGTAAACGTGAAAACTTTCATCGTCCAAAATACTCGATTTCATTTGTTATTTCTTTTTATAATTTAAAATTTTTGTATTCTTTACATGTACTTTAACGAACTTGAATAAAAAAAAAAAAGGATTTTAATAAACGATGATATAAATTTAGTAAGCAATAATATATTACTGTATAAACGTATATTATTACTACAATACATTTTGAGAGAAATAATAAAAAAATGAATATAAGTTTTTTCCTACTCTTATCTATTCCCGTCGTGAGTTTAATTTTGATAGAAGACGCAACAAGACGTCAAGACGTAATTAAACTAATAATTTAAAATGATTCCAATAACTTCTTCACATTTCGTAAGCATGATTCGTATAATATATAACGTAAAATCGAATGTTTTATCGTGCGAGTTATTTTATTTATTTATTGTCTTCCGTAAGACAAATATTTACAGGCCACGTTTATATATTACTCGTATATTGGTATCATCACCACGTGATATTTTGACGTATCGTATTTTTACTAAATTATAATATATGCATATAGGTGTATTGTTCAATAGTCTAATCGAAGATGTGTGGTGGTCGCGCTCTCGAAAATGGTTATCGACTCTTTGTTTGTGTGTTTGATGAACCGCTACCGGATTATTGTTAGTCAAACACACACACTTTTTTGTGTGTTTAGTATTTACCTCAAGTAAATAATTTACACATAATAATAATAATATTATCATTTATTATACATGATAATATTATATACCTTATCATTCATGCCTATATAATCTTTATATACATATGATTATTATTTGTTTCTTATGGGCGCAATGGCGCAATCGAACGTAAACACAGAATAAAAATTGATTTGCATTTTATTAATGATAAATTAAGAATAATCACGTAGTCTGCGTAGAATATATAGAAGGAAATTGACCTGCCATCATTATTATATTGGTATACGCCTATGCATACAAAAGTGTATATTATGATTAGATTTTGGCGAAACGAATCATTTTACAAAGATATATAGCAGGTTTTTATGTGTGAAAACACGTTTTTGGATAATAAAATTGATCCAATACCATGCTTTCGGTAGAAAATTTTTATTACCTATTTGATACATTTTATGTTATTTTTTAATTTCTCAAAATTTTTTTTTTCTGAATAAATTATTGGTATTATATTATCTTCACTCGAAATCGTTATTCGAAATTGATGATTTATTATTGGTTTAAAATTTTAATTATAAAACAAAACTAGGTATATTTTTTATTCCACGACCATATTATAATATCACTCCTCTTTATCAAATTCGAATTACTTTTATTTCTACTTGTCCATATTATATAATGAAATATAATGTTTAGTAATCGCGATTAGAAGAAAATATTGCAATCATACACTATAAGTATGTATTATAGTTGAAAATAATAAACGTTTGATTGGACGATAACATTTATATAAATAAAAAAAAAAAAAATCAATATTTGACATTACGAAATTATGTACAAAAAAAAAAGAAAAAATCCAATATGGCAATGTGTATTTCGAATTTTCGACTTAAATGTCGGCCAAATTATACAATGATATTTCTCAACACGATTAAAGAAATAAATGCCGTAAAAATAAAACCCAAAATAAAAAATTGGTAAATTTAAATTTAGTTTCGACTCCATATTATAGACGTAAGTATATATTATGTTTTTAATTAATTTTAATACAATTCGAGTTTGATTTCTAGTATCGATTCGATTTAAAAAATAAATATAAACTGTAAAACGCCCATCTATATTATTACTTATCGTTATCACGTTAAAACTATATATTATTATAATATAGAGGGGAAATTAAAAATAGGTATTTTTTTTTTTATAAGAAAAACGAATTTATACTCGATTAACAATTTTAATCCGTTGGCGGATATATAGACGCCTTTTTTTGCGTACTATCGCATCGACGTTTCTTCGTTCGATAAAATAAATATGATAATATTCGCAAATGTTCAGACTCGATTCGATTATTCAAATATATTATAATTTACGATATTGGCAATTGGTCGGCAGTCGCAGACACTATATTATAAATATACCATATACGTTATTATTATAAATTATAATAAAGATGCGAGAATACAGATCTGTTCTAGAACGGTGTGCGTGGAAAACATAAAAATAAAATCGTCTCCTCATCCATCGGCGGGCGTGCGCGTGCGCGTGTTGAGTGGTAAACGATGTATTTCTCTCGCTGCCGAGATTTTTATCGTGTCGGACACGTTTTTCTGCATTGAGCACTTTACCCACTCGGCCGACCTGCGTTATCTGCGACCGTCGTACACACACACATACGTTTATAATAATAATAATAATAATAATAATAATAATAATAATAATAATAATTATAATAATATAATATTCTATACGTACGAGATCGGTTTCTTTTTTATTCTTTTTTTTTTTTTTTAATCCTGTCTTTTCTCCCTACCTGCCATTTTATTTTATAATAATATGCCTCCTTGACTCCTTCAAACGATGCATCGTCACGTATATTATATGAGTATAATATTAATATAGTAATAATAATTCAAATACATTTTATTTTTTCAAAGCTATTATCGCGCACCATACGATCGGACCTTCGAAAAAACAGTCTCCGAAAAACGAAATGTCCACCCCCGTCCACAGAGAAACCACCCTTAAACGATGCGCACAACTATACGCGGTATTCTCTGAATAATATGTGACTCGTATAATAAGTAATAACCGACATGTTATTATTATTATTGTTGTTGTTGTTGTTTTTATTATCATTCTTATTATTATTATTATTATTATTATTATTATTATTATTATTATTATTGTTATTATTATTATTATTATTATTATTATTATTATTATTATTATTATTATTATTATTATTATTATAATTATTATTATTATTATTATTATTATTATTATTATTATTATTATTATTATTATTTATTATCATTATTAAAAGATTGTATACGTTAACCTACCCTTGGTCAAACGCGGTACCTAGTAAAAAAAATTGTAAAAAATAATTATATCATTCATAATAATTTCGCCCTTAGTATGGCCACTCTAATTCAAATATATAACCGAACACATAGTATTGTTTTTTTTCCTCTTAACCTGACCTATCGAAAGATATTATGTTGTCCATAAATATAAAATATATTTCATCCTTATTATATACGTATGTTTCAATAATATATTATGTAATAGTAATAATAGAGCCAATATTATCATTTAAACGTGAGAAATAACAATTGCATTTCTTAAATTCTGATATTCTGACGTTTGCGTACATAATAATTAATAATGCGTATAATTCTTATACTTATCAGTCATGAAGTTATAATTACAATTTTTTTTCAATTTTTATATTTTACAAAAATTAAGCCGACCGGTCAGAATATGTTTTTTTTTTTTTTCATTTGTTTTGAAGAGTTTTAAAAAAGATTTATATTGAATTTTGTTATATATAGTAAATATGATATTATAATAACTAATACTAATTATAATACGAGTATATAGCAATATAGCGAACTTGAAACGAAAATGACATCAATTCCCGAAATTCGATAGTGTTGTTTAATATATTTTTTTTAAATGTTCACAATAAAACAGTACTAATACCTAAATCGACATAATAGTATTGTCTCATAATAGCGATTACAGTTTTTATTCATAAATTTTGTAAAAAAAATTTATAATCACTTTTATAGCTGACTAGTAAATTTACGAGACTCATCACTAGTTGTAAAACAAAAATTATACTATTACACTAAAGTGGCGTTTTAGTTTTAATCGAAAAATAATATATTTTAATCCATTGTTCTTAAATCTATACGTCCTTCTCTAAACCACATTCTCATTGACAAACAACTACACGGTTCCCGTCCGGGTTGTTCGACCATTACTTGCAAACTTGTCTTACCTCATTTATTTTTTATTATTTTCCCAATAATAGCCAAGTCGATGAAAATTATATCTCCTATTTGCTAATAAATTCTTCTTCTTCTGCTTTACATCACGCAAAACTCCTCATATTTGCTGATGATATAAAATATTACCTATGCATAAATTATATTTCATACTGTTATCTTCTTCAGCAAGACCTCAACGGTTTAGTTCCTTGGAATGAATTCCTTTGCTTATCGTTAAATACCCTTAAATGTTCTATTTTCTCTTTTTCTTTCTTTTAAATTCGCCCATTTTTCATACCTACTTATCTCATTTATAATTCTCTTTATAATTTTTAGAATACTCTATTTGTGACCTTGCTTTCACTCTAAAATAGTTTTTAGGGGAAATCATCGCACCTTAAGGAACACCTGATGAATGTGAGTAAGCAGACGATAATGAACCGAAAACAAAGACATAAAGATGTCGATCAGTCTAATATAATTTAAACCAGGAAAGTGACGGATTGCCCATACCAAGGAAAAAGCTTTGATAAATAGAGTATGGTCATTATCAACAATAATGTTTTGAAAAAGTCGATATAAATTGCATCGCCTTGGCTATTATTGGGAAAATAATAAAAAATAAATGAGATTAAGACAAGGTTGCAAGTAATGGTCGAACAACCCGGACGGGAACCGTGTAGTTCGTCAATGAGAATGTGGTTTAGAGAAGGACGTATAGATTTAAGAACAATGGATTAAAATACCTTAGATAGATGAGGAAGGATGGTTAGGGCGGTAGTTGGAGACATATTTAAGATCACCAGATTTAAGAAAGGGATAGTTCTATAGATTTAATTTTGAGAGCGGAAGAGAAGACGCCGAAATCAACTGATTTTTTAATTAAAAAAAAAAAAAGAGAGAGACCAAACTATAGAATCACTTTTATCAATTCTAAATAAAAAATTTCCTTGCACATTATTAGGACCAATGGATTTAATATAATGGATTGAGAGGATAATTATTGTCAACTAACATTATTTAAAAAAAAAAAAAAAACACTTATTAGAGAGGGAAGAGTAAAATTATTGATAGTTACAGTTGAAGAAGCATATAAAAGGAGAAATAGTAGAGTAGACCGAAATTAAAATTTAGAAAAAAGATTGGTATTAATGAGTTAAAAACTTGTAAAACCATTAAATATAACATTGATAGGAATAGAGGAGTAAGACTTTCTAATAAAATATCAGAAAACATGAGGATTAGATAGAAGGTGACGATAAGGAGAAAGATAAGAACGATAGAATTGTTTTAGACAGTAATATTTATAACTGGTACGGTGAAGTAAAAAATGTGGGTAGTTAGATAAAGCCATTGAAGATTTAAATTTGATATATGCTTCGTTGTTAACTAAATAAAAATAAATAAATATAATATGTAGGTATATATAAAAAATAACTAAATTTTGTTTTTTTTCGTATTTAACGTATAAAATACATCTTTTATTTTATTCATCCGAACCCTTCATATTAACCGATTGTGGTGAGTGGTATTTCGTAAATTATTATAGGCATTTAAACATGTTTTTAAATGAAATATTTTAAAAGTCGGGTGTGATGTCTATTAATAACGATGAAAATAGATATCAGCAGTTACCATGGCTGAGGTTATTATACGAGTTGTCGGCGTTCTTCTTCTTTATGTTATAATATAATGCGTAATATATTTAAAATTCTAAAAATTATCCCCACACACAATAATTATGTATGTTTCGACTTGTATATTATTGTAATATCGGATACTTATTTTATTATACCCGTTTAATATTTTTGATATAAAATATGTAATCTCGTTTCCACTTAAATAAAAAAAAATAAAAAAAAAATTATCAAGAAATTATTTCCGACTCGCGTGAGTTATTTTCTATTGATGTGTCTACAGTCTACACGCGTTGTGTCTTTATCGCGCGTCGTTGTATTATTCTTATCAATGAGCGAAAAACGGAGGCGTCACTCCAGATAAGGCGTATAACAATTTATGTCGAAAGCGATATCGTCGTATGGGCGTATAATAAACTTTATTGTGTATTATAATATGTGCGCAACAGGAACATAATATTATAATATAATCGCTTTGGTCAGCGAATTTTCAATAATATTATACAATCTCGATCGAACGTCGTTATTATTATTATTTTTTTTTTTTTTACCGTAAAATTTACAACGCGACATTTCAATATTGTACGATGTACTTATAACGTGACGTCTATAATATGAATTTCGTGTTTTATATTATTATTATAAATTTTTGCGCGATAAATAAGTCGCTCGAAACGACAACGTTTAGTATGTAATGTAGTTTCATTTTGCGTTTTCGTCGCCGTTTTACATCTTTATTTTATAATATTACCTATACATTATTGTAATATTTCGCGTGTTTTTTCGTATATATACGAGTACCTACCGATACATGCGCGCGTGTCAAATGAATAACAATTTTTTCCCCTGCCCACGTATTACACAATTTTACCATTTTCTCTCTCGCAATAAATTCGTGTATTGTATCTATATTATATTATATACAACAAATTCAAAACGACACGTGTTTGTCGTTTTTTTTTTCCACGATATTTATCTTATTTTAATAATAATAATTTTCGAATCGAACAAAAACGATCGCGCGTCTCGTCGTTTCGGTCCACCTCATGCGGCGCATCTACTTGTACTTGACCATATTATTTATACGAGTACCCCCCCATGCGAGTAGGCATTATTAAAATAAAACTGCCATCTCTTATATAGGGTGATCGGAAATTCACGTGGCGAAAACGATTAAGTCAGGACGATTATCTTCTATTATAATACGTGTAACGACCATGCTGTCCGTAAATTACCGCGAGAGATAAGCCGCAGTTTCTCGGGAAAACGGTCGGAATATTAACGTTATTATCGTTGTCGGTGCGATTGCGTATATATTTTTATTATATTAAAAACATTATAATAACGCCGCAAGAAAAAAAATTTCTTCACTGATAGTTTATCAGTAGTATAAATCGTCTACCATCTGTAGTCGTTTTAACGTTCACCGCGCATTATATTATTATTATATAGTTTATATAGAGTTTTTTGATAATGGTTTTATTTATCTTAGATAAATAATAACGACAACTAAAATGTATATTGTACGGGACAATAACAACATAATATTATTTCTAACCTAACCTAACTCGAAACTTGGAAAGCATAATAATATAATACTCATTAGAGATCGAATGGAAACAAATAGAAGTGACCTTCGACCAAGATTTTGAGCGAACAAATAATTTAAAACGAAACGACACGATTCTTAGATTCGAGAAGAGTACTATAATTGTAAATTCAAAATTCAAATTGTTAAATGTTATAAATTATAATATGAATTACACGCGACAAAAATTACAAAATACAAATTACAATATTATAAAAACTTTTTACTCGTATAGTGTATAGCTCAATACTCTATACCTATTCTATTATGATATATTTCATGAAAGTTTAAAAATATGAATTATCATTAAAATTGCAAACACGGAATGTGAATTTTATTCCGTGACATTGTTAATATCTATCTTACCCTTTATCCTAACAACATATTATTATATAGCATCTCGGCTACAAGGCACGAAAACCATAACCGAGGTATAACTTTTTTATACGTGCAATATTTCAATAATAATTTATTATTATTCGTTCGTTCGATGTTATAATGAATTTTTGGCGCATCGATTTACGGCGCTATTAATTATTATTCGGTTCTCGTCTTTTAAACATAAAACATCAATTTATATACAGAACATAACTAGGGTCGGTTTAAGTATAAAATATCATAATGAAATGATTTTTTTTTTTATTTATTTCAATTTTTTACAGTACGAAATATTTTTTAAAACTCTCAAACACCAGAAGATATATTTTAATGTTTCTCGTCTTTTTAAAATGCGTGTTACAATATAATTTTACATAATCACTATATGAACGGAAATTTCAAAAATACTCCCGTGAACCGGGGGATAAAATTCTGGTGACACGTGGTTACCAAGTGTACATCGTGCAATGTTACACAAGTATATAAATTATAATTATTTATTGTGTATTTATACTGCAAGAATACACCCAAGTGTACTGGGAATAGTCCCAGTAGGAACCGATCAATTTTTAAAAGTCCTGACCTCGATACGCTCAAACACGTTTCATGTGTGTATATTATGTGCGCGTAATGCATATCTTATAATTTATAACGCATATGCTCTGCACCCATCGTTATAACATAATATAAATACGATAAACATATAAATATTTGCTATCAATTGGGATGGGTCCTGTCCGTTTAACTAATCACGCTATTATAATACCATGGGCTCCCAAACATACTGAAGATCGACTATCGGCATTCTATATTATATATTAAAAATTATTCCTGGTTGTACCCTTATTGTGAGCAGTGCTCGAATTCAAGAGGAGACGTAGAAAGTGGGATCCTCTATACTATTTTTTTTTCAAAGCGTATCCCTACTATAATTATTAAACCCCCATAGAAAGCTATATATAGCTGTATAACAAACAAAATAATGTCAGGGAGAATGTTATAACTTATAATACATTTGATAGTCCCTTTACTTTATTCTCCCAACTCAAGCACTGCGCGTGAGGTGTTTTATACGTTCGAAATCGATTGAGGGGAACGAATTTTAATTTGATACTACCTATATAGTATTTATATAAATGTATAATAGTGTACAATATTGTCGAAACACTCGTGTAAAGGTAAATGTACCTATATATTATAATGTTTAATATATAGGTATAATAACGTTGTATTCGTATAATTTTTACGACCCACAAAGAATTTATTTGAGATGCAACTCTCAGCAGTTTGGGAACGTCTGTTATATACCAAATATAATAAATAATATAAGCCGATGCGTGTCCTTAGAAAATACTGGATGCAATACCTAGTGTATAATAACATACTTTAATGTATCCGGCTATTAGATATTATTTAGCTAAAGTGTCAAAAAAAATATAAATACCGTATGTATAAGGATAAAAGGTCCACATTAAAATATGTAATATGTTTTATATTATTTTTTTCTGAGAAATTAAATAATTATTACTCGAAGATAATATTAAATATCACAAAAATCGTTCGTTTCAATGAACAAAAACGCTACTGAAATCAGAAATTTAATATTATTATCTGCGACGAATAATTATGATTGATATGACGTGCTATTATCGATTGATTTCATTGTGAAATGATTTTAAATCTATATATAAGTACCTATGTAATTATTTTTATTATTAATATTTAATAAAAATTAAAAACCTTACAATAATACAATATATAATACAATTAATAATTGGTAGCGTGATAAGTAACAATAATTATATATTCGGAGACTTTAACGCCTTATCATCATCATTGAAAAATTAATAAACCATTTTAATATTTTTTTTTTTTAAAAAAACTTGTTAATTAATGATTATTTTAATGATTTTAAATTGATTGCTTTAACACTTCCTTTATATAATATACATAAAGTTTACAATTTGTCCATATATTATGTAATACGTAAAAATATCAAAATATCAAAATAAATCATTTAGGTATAGTTTTTAAACATAATATTAGAAGTTATACTGTTTGCATATTTTATATAGATATAATATTGGGTATATTTATAGTACATGGATTATGTATTCGTATCTGTTTAAATATAAAGAAGCAAGGGAAGGAATATGGGTGTGGATGGGATACAGGAATAAAGAAAATATAGTGTTGAATTTTGATTACAATTTGAATACAATAATAAATCACAATAATCAATCAATCAATTACATTCGTAAATACGATTTTGATCGAAGTTCATCAGTTAATGATATATTTACTCGTATTGATTAAAATGTTTACATTTATCAGTCTTTTCGTTCAATATATATATATACATATATACATAAACCCCTAAATTAGTTATCTAAATAACCAAATCTGATAGGACTATAGTGAAATATTGAAATCAAATTCCTTGAAATTTCAGTTTTCATGAAAAATTCCATTTTTCATCATCATTTCTTTGGTCATTTTTCCTATCGCATAGGGTTAATTTTGAGAAATTCAAAAAATACCCTAAACAAAGTACCAATTACATCCTTTTTTCTAACCGGAAACATAAGCTATTCGTGAAAATAGGAGCATTATTTCGGGTAGAAAAAGTGTTTAGGCACATACATATTTATAAACATAATAAAAAGAAATAATTAGAAAAAGTGTTTAGGCACACACATATTATAACATAATACAGTCTAAAACACGAAAAAATAATTATTATATTTAAATAATGTTATGTCGATTAAAATTATAATAGGTATATAATATAATATAATATAAAGTAAAATGAAAATTTTCTTTTTCGAAATTCTATAAAAAAAAAAAAAAAAAAACAGTCTTTTTATTGGCGTTTTAGAAGATACCTATTAATTATTGAAAACGTGACTGTAATATTATTATAAGTCCGCTCTTGTTCTCAGGGCAGTCCTCGATGGGTGAAAATAAAGGGCGTTTTTTTTCCGTCGCTCGAATTCCATGTATTAATATATAATAATAATATGATGGACAAAAATAATATTATAATATTTTATTATGTTATTCTTATTATATTATTATACTCGATGAATATACGCGGCGATTGTCGTTAAGCCCGTATCGAAACGTACTCGCGCCGGTCATAAAAATAAATTCAGAGTATATTACGTATGTATATTTTAATTCGTATATAATTTACACTCGTTCAGTTCGGAATAAACGCGTCTTTGTGCAGCGCGTGCGTATATACGTTATATACTCGTATACGCACAAGACATAAATATTTCAACCTAAGTACGCAGACGTATAAAGAAACTATCTATCTGTCACCCAAAGCGATGAACTGCCCCGATAACGATGATGTTTCGAAAGAAAGATAGAGACGGAGAAAGAGACATAGACAGAGACAGATATTGAGATATATAATATATATATATATATAAGTATAATACGAGAAACAACAGGTCGTCTCATACCGAACATTATAATATATGTTGCACCTGACCGAGCATAATAATGTTATGTGTATATATATATAAGCGTTATATACGGTCGTGTACAGGCTGATTGTTTTATCCGACGAAAATAATTTTATTCGTTTATAGTGATCGCGTAATTTCGTATAATATAATCGTATTTTATATTTATATAATATATTTATTATAATATAATTTTATAATAGTAGATATATGCGTTATTTACGTTTTACATTATAATAATAATACTGCAAATAAAAATTTCCAGCTCTGTCCATATACGAGGGCTTGACAGAGATGACGATGAGATATTATATATAGTCTCTGCGAGAAGACTATACGAATATATTATATGCAAAAACGATCACTCTGTATAACGCATTTAATAATAATAATAATATATTAATATATAATATAATGTGCGCGCTATATCTGTATATACCGTATGTATTATTATTATTATTATAATATCGTCGTCGTCGTCGATAAGTTTTTAATTGGAGGGTTAAAAAAAAAAAAAAAACGACAATACAAAAATAAAAAAAATAAAAACACAGACGAAAAGGTGATTGTATTATTAGATATATACCCATGTAGAAAAAAACAATTTATTACGTGCGCGTGTAAAAAATCCGTTTGCATTTTATAAATCACTTAAACTGGATGCGAGGACTAATTGGACTCGGACGAGTCTATATATAATATTATTTCGGACGTGAACGTTTTATCGGTATAAACGTTTTCGAATAATAGGTAGTTACATTATACCTATATATACTTATATATATATATATATACGCACATACAATAATATATGGATAACGATCTACCGCGATAGTATAATACCTCAACATTGGTATTGGTATATACAATAATATAATATATTATAATTTTTAAAACGTAATTCAGTCATAAATCTGTAAGAAAGACGCTTCATATATAATATTATATCATTATATATATATATATATATATATATAAGAAATAATGTGTAAGTATATATTTCTAGATACACAGCACTATCAATACGCGTGTATAATTATTACATTATTATTATTGTGATACGGTTTTTTCTCATTCCTCTCTCTCTCTCTCTCTCTCTCTCTCTCTTTCTCTTTCTCCTCTATATACCTGATTTATACAGATTTAGACATCACGCGGGAACGACTACGATAATATAAATATAACTGATCAACATATATCCGTTTAAGAATTAGTTCTTTTTTTTTTTTTTATGTTTTTTATCTTATATTTATAATGTAACCTAACCTATAATACTGACATTACATAAATATATACGTATACGTATTCGGTTCGTTATTTGGAACCGATATATTATCTCATACGATTATTATTATATTCTATAGTATAATATTAGATAATTATCCCCCTAAAAATAGAAGAATAATATACGATGATATTTTGACGATGAACGATAAAAATTACAATTTGCATCGCACTTTCGCGGCTATTAATTTGATATAGATTCTTATAATTATATAATATAAGATTTAATTTACAATTAATATTATATAGGAAAATTTTGAATAGAAAAGTAAATATAACGAAAAGTTCAATTTTATAAACATAATAATATCAATATTATATATACGTATAGTAAATACCTACTAAACATTTTGAATTAACATAACTTGTTAAATGTTAAATTATATGTTAATATTGACAAAGTTTTGTACGTCACAATATTTTTTGATGATCTTCGACATCACGTAACTTTTATTTGAATTTTTAAATTTAAAACGCTCCTCTCTCTAAATATAACTGAATTATATTAATTCTATTTACACCGTTTAATTTTTTCTTCGTTCCAAAAGTAAGTATAATATACATTTTGGGGTGTGTGTATTTTCAAAAAAAATATTTGGCAATCCGCACAGTTCGGCGAACGTATAGTCTTTATGCATATTGGTAATTATACCATACACGCGTTGTTTGGTGTGAACTTATATCCATGTACCGCCTATATATAAACGATAAAAATAACTGACGAGTTTACAATAATCGTAAAACGTTTTATTTTCACCTGCTGTCTCTCGAGCGCATAATATAATTTAATATGTATTATTATAATAATATATTGGTCGGTTTCGATTTACGATATTATTATATGTATTATTATTTACAATGCGCATTTTGCGATGTTCAAACGATATAGGGATTTACGATATGCGCAGCGGATAAATATACGATAAATTATATTATTATGTCCCGTTTTATAATGTCATTACGTCGCTTTTCGCGAAGACACGACCTCGAAAAAGAACTAAAAATGGACATTAAGTCGGTGCACGTTTTTTTTTTCGTCCGAGACGTTTCATACGCATAATCGAATATTATATTATATGCAAATATAACGCGCGCGATACTCGTTCGTTCAGATATTTATTTTTTCCCCGACACACGCACTTTACCTTGCAAATGTATATCAAAAATCATTTTTTTACAACGACACGTGCTCAAAATTTAAACGTAACGAAGGTTTCGAATTTTCCTCCATTTTTGCCAAAGAATTTCGTAACGTTAAAAGTTCACATATCGGAGAAGGAAACGAATCCTCCCCTTATCTCCCTCGAATTCGATTCGTACGGACTTCACCTAGGTATTATATTTGGTCTAATATAATTTTATAAGACATAAACATTCAGATTTAAACGAAATTAATATTATACGCGAGAACGATAATTATTCATTTTTTTCGAATAAAATATATTACCTATGTGATGTACTCATATATTATGTCGTTTAGAAGCCTTTATTACGCTATTATAGGAAAGGTTGTCTATTCCGTGATAATTATTACGCATAAACAAATAATATAATATATACAGAGTAATAAAACATTTTTTTATTATAATTATACTTCATCGACGGGTTGTTTTCAATGTTTTTTATAACGCGAAATTGTCGATCGCTCCACGATTATTATATATGTGTATGATATTATTTCGCCAGCGGATCCGTTTAGGAATAAAGACGAAGACGAACGAAAAGCAGGAAAATTAATAGGTATATAAATAATGACTAATAAGCGAAACACGTCATTTTGGTAATAATAATGTTATCTCTTATAAAAGATTGGGCCGAATAGCATACAATAAACAATCAATTTTTTATTCGCCGCCAACCTGTTTTCAATATCATATTATTATAATATTTTATGTTTTAGATTCTGAGCGAAGCGAAGCGTTTTATAATCATGTGTGTCTTTTTTCTTTTTTTTTAAGTATGAAGACACTTTTACTACCCGAAATAATATTACAATTTTCACGAATAGCAATTTTCCGATTGGAAAATGGATGTAATAGTTGGTACTTCATTTAGGTCATTTTTCGAATTTCTCAAAATTAACCCTAAGCGGTAGAAAAAACGACGAGAAAATGACGAAAAACCGGCATTTTTCACAAAACTGAAATTTCGTCGTATTCGATTTCAATATTTCACGATTACTCGAGCACTTTTGAAGTTAGAAACTTACAAATTTTATAGGGTGATCATTTATGTACTATATGTGTGATAAAATTTTGCGTAATAAATATTTCATAAAAAAATGTCAAAATTCTAATCAACCTATTATACGTATTATCTGACTGAACTTCGCTCAGAATCGTTTTTCAAATGCAATGGTTTCATTGCATTCAAATTCTAATTAAAATTAAACAATATGATTTGCACACCTGTATCCCATGCGGCAGGAGTATCAGCTCGTCTTTATATTTTTTATTTTTGTATTTTTCGTTTCGTTCCATCGAAAAGTGTATTTTAACGAAAACACGTTTATTTTTATCTCTCTTCTTTCATTATCGTATCGTATTATAATATTTACATACGAATTGATATTATATTTTAATTTTTAATATATACATATATAAACAATTACAATTAACAACAGTACTTACGAGATTAATCGCACTCGAAATAGAACTGCTCGCACCTGGAAGTCGCTCGTTTTTGTTAAGTATAGTTAAAAAAAACCATTTAAAAATCCGGAAGAAATTGTCGATTTTGAACAATTGCGCACATTTCATACGTACTTAAATAGTTATAAAACGTAATTTCTTATATTTTGTTTGCATTTTGTTTTAGAGATAGTATGTATACTATTATTGAATAAAATAAAAATGTGTTATTTTAATTTATTTCGTTTTCCATTATATAGGAACTTGTATATTACATAATAAACAAAAAAAAATAGGTTCATTTAGCGTTCATTATAATATATTTTACCGTCTCGCGACCCGTCCGGGAGTAGAACAATAATAACATAATATATATACATAATATTATAAATAATTATAATAATATATGCGCCGACGACGAAGACATGATCGAATCCCCCGGCGGCGACGGACGTGTCAAAACCGTTAACACAACCGCAGTGTCGGTCGTTGTTGTCGTCTTATTAGTATAATAATATTATAACATTATGTACCATAAGGTCATGACAGTGACTTTTACGCTTTAAACACGGTATCAATGTTTCTTTGTACCGCAGTAAGGTTACAACGGTAACCTAACCGCATCATATTATATTTATAACGTAAACGAGGCGCATTGGGGAGGAATCGGATTTTCGCACGTGTAATAATAATAATTATAATTAATTAAAATAATATAATTATAATATTATTATGTTATAATGTACGGCGTGTTTAATAATTAATATGGCCTTCGTTGTTCATAAATTACACGGTGTTTACACGACGCGAACAGAAATGGTTGAAAAATAGTTATTTAAAAAATAAACGATTTTCGGGGATTTACAGAAAATATTCGAAATTTCTAAATATCTCACAATAGTACCTATATACGTATAGAGAAAATCTTCATGGTACACGATTAAAAAACAAATAGATTTATACATAAGTGATATAAAAAAAAACAAAGACAAAGTAGATTAATAGTAGTTTGATTAAAATACGAACAAAAAATAATATATATATATATATATATATATATTAATTATGTTAGGTTAAAATCTAAATTTATTTAAAAATAATTATAGTTTGAGAGAAAAAAAATTCGGCATATGTGAAAATAATATAACGATGATTCGCCCATTGAGCGTGTGAAGTTGCGGTAACTAAACCTCGGTAACACCTATAGGTATATATAATTTATAATTATATAGTTACCTTCGTAAGCGGAGGTTCTTGTTCTTTGACAATTTTTTTTTTCTGAGTTCAGAATTTTATAGAAATATTACATTTCTTTATTGGTCCATGGAGTCCAGTACCCATAACCATCTCCCGTAAAACCACCAATGACCTTGGTCCTGGTATCTATACATAATATACAATGTACCCGATAGTTTAACCAAATCGCAGAAACTATATACAGGTATATTTGTATATATTATATATATATATATGATGTATAACAATATTATTAAATTAATATCGTGTATATGGTACGAGCAAACGGTATTGGTCAAAGCCAACTCCCTAACCCGTTCCTACACACATAAGTACGTACAATAGGAATGTCGGTCGAGAATATTATCGAGTCTGTTATTTTTTTTTTCGGTCCGTCAACGTGTATATTATATAGTCGTCGGACGCGGCCACTTTATTCCGGTCACGCCGCGCGGTCTAATCTACACATGTCAATCTATCGGACAACAGTCGGATGTTATATGTATTATATAAATATATATATATATATATATACGCGTACACACACGCACGCGCGCGAATATAATATAACTTCTTTGGACTGCGGTCGCGGTGGTTTGCGAGTTCTTCGACCGAATGACTTTATACGGTAATACCTGTATTATATATATTATGTATCGCGGTATAATATATAATATTGTCGTCTCCGTCTGAAACGGCGGCCGTCACGTGTACGTAAAAGTATATTTATATATATATATATATAATATATGTTGGTATGTATAATAATAAATTTTGAACGTATATTACGCCTAAAATAAATTTCTAAAATTTTTCTTGAATGTCCCACGCGATCCAGTCAAGGACACGCGGAAGGTGGTTTTTTTTTTTTTTTATTAAAAACTTAAACAATTTCAACGGGCTGATGAAAAAAAAAAATTTAAATAATATTATGTATTATTTATTATATTATATTATTATTGGCGCGCACGTGCGCAAACCACATCGCTTTGTTCCCGTACGGTGTATCATCGTGTCCGATGAAAATACGAATAAATAAAGCGAAAAAAAATTCACTCGAAACGAACGTGGTCCGGGTACGGCAGAGAGGTTAGGTCAGTTGGACAGTTTTTAAATTTTAAGTATAATATACTACGCAATATACGGTTGCGGTTTTATGACCGTTTTCGTGGAACGCGTCGCGATGAACAAAATTAAAACGCAAAAAACAAAACGAGACGTCGCGGTTATTACCACAAAGACGACCAGTTACCTGTACCATAATACGTATAGTGAGGATTTTATTATCTAATCATACGAGTATGTGATGTCAAATTAACGTGAAAATTTGAAAATAAATTATTACGCCCATATTCATTTGTAGGACGGATGTTTCTTTATTTGTTATACAAAAAAAATGACACTACGAGTACATAATGTCTCTTTATAAATTTATAATAATATCGTTTCGGGTAATATTATTATTTTTTCTATAAATAAATGTATAAGTTACTTATTTATTAGTTACTAATTTTATATTAGGTATTATATTTAAAATACGTAAAGCATATGGAAGAAAAGAAAAGAAAATTTTTTCATTTGAAAATATATATTATAGGTTATATTTTTTATGTCTATTTACTAAAATTATATATTTTGTCTTTCTGTAAATAAAAATTAGCTCCCCGCCCCCATTTCATATTTCTATATCCACCCCTGTATAAGTATATTGTTTTAGTTTATAGAATTTGTTTTTGTATGTTAAGTTTTTAGAGAAAAAACGAAAAAAGTTCATTTAATTTCATATAATATAGTCTTAAAAATCATCATAAATTATACAGGTATGTATAATAAGTTTACGAAATGTAAATCCATTTTTATGAAATATTTAATTTTTTATTAAAATAATTTTGCAAATGTGAATAACAAAAATCCGTTTTTAAGTTACAATTTTAATACCACGTGTACATGTCCGAATATTTATTTTTACAAGTTCAATAAGTTGAATGGGTGTCCAACTATTATTTACACTTGGCTGCAGGTCTCAATTTGAACACTGAAATTATAATACTTAAAAAACGGACCACGGTAAATAAAAAAAAAAAAAAATGTTATATTTGATCCATATAGGTCATCGCGACATCGCGACTTTGCGTAACGTATTTGGTATTTTTAGATTAAAAATAACGAATGGACGATGGACGAGACGTTAACACTTTTCATATTATCATCGTTTTTAAGCGTTTAAACCCAACACGCAAGAGGTTGCTATAATTTTCTTTCTTCCATTGTTAAAAATTTAAAATATTGTATTTTCTATGCTACAATTGTGATGCAGATTTTTTATCAAATATTATAAAATAATTAATTTTGCATATAAATCATATACATTAAGAAAGTTAAGTAAATACAACAATATTAATCGTCAACATTAATATAATAATATATTAATATAGTTGTATATAGTTTTAAAAAGCTCATTAACACTTAAAGTATAGAATATTATGATAATATATATTATATAAAAAGATATGTGAATTAAATAATACGACAAATATAATATATATGGTCAATTCAATCTTCAAATTAAACAATTGGTCACTGTACGGTATTGTGGACTGTATAGGTTTACTAAATATTCGAAACAATTAAAACAAATAAAATTGTATTAATTAAATCATTTTTCTTTATTAATTGACATAATAATGTCGCGACGCGAGTAGTTCGCCGTTGAACGACGAACACATACTAAACTTAATAATTTCTACAATCAAATATGTAATTACTATAATAATAATATCAATCATAATTCAAAAAACCCACAGGCTATAGCGGAAACATCGATCGATATCGAACATACCGCCCGCCTTAAACAATTGTTTAACATAGTATTAATATAATTACAGATAAATAATATAGAATTTACATAAACATATTTTAGCAAAATAGAAATAGAATTTATACAGTTATTATTGTTATAACAAATATTATAATAATCCAATACATATTTTTATAAACATATAGGTATAAATAATAAAATTTAAATAAATATAATTATTAAGTAATATAAATGAAATAAGGAAATAATAAAACACATTTTTTTTTTTAGTACAACGCATATAACAGGAAATGAGGAATATAATAATTAATCGGATATTCAAACATCGTACAAAAATAGAAAATAAAAATACACAATTACATTAGGAACTACCTGTTAAAGACTAGGATTAGGAATCATTGTAATTATCATTTCCCTCAAAAGGTAATGGACATAAATACCGAACGGCTCGACGATATTGACCTTGGGAAGTCTGCAGCGTGGCCACACGGGATACACCATCATTATCTGTATATAATGATGAAATACGTCCTAATTTCCATCTTAAGGGAGGTGAATTGTCGTCTTTAATAAGTACTATTGAACCCACGCTGAATTTAGGACCCTTAGAATTGGCCCAACGACTTCTTTCCTGAAGTTGAGATAAGTACTCTATCTTCCATCTTTTCCATATTTGCTGGGAAACCTGCAGAACTCTTCTCCACCTATTTAACCTATTCATAGGTGTGGTTGTTACATCTGGCTCCGGCAATGCGGACAAAGCCTCGCCCACGAGAAAATGGCCGGGCGTCAAGGGTGCCAGGTCAGAAGGATTGGTGGAAAGAGGGGTTAAAGGACGGGAGTTCAGACAAGCTTCTACCCTAATTAAAATAGTGTTCAATTCCTCATATGTAAAATGAGAATTGCCTAATGCACGCAATAAATGATGTTTCATTGATTTAATGGCGGCTTCCCAGAGACCCCCAAAATGTGGAGATCTCGGAGGGATAAAATGCCAGCGTATACCCGATTCAGTTAACACATTTTGTACAGCGGTTTGATGGCTTTCTGTTTGCATTAATTGACTTAATTCCATCAACTGTCGATTTGCTCCCACAAAATTTTTTGCGTTATCTGAATAGATATCTGTACATTTTCCTCGTCGATCACAAAATCTTCTTAACGCACTTATGAAGGACGCTGTCGTTAGATCTCCTACCAATTCAACATGAACCGCTTTAGTAGCAAAGCAAACAAATAAACATATATATCCCTTAGAAAGAGTAGCGTTGCGACGTAAACTGTTTTTTATCATCATCGGCCCTGCATAATCAACGCCGCTTACGGCAAACGGTCGACTCGGTTCAATCCTTTGCTTTGGCAAATTACCCATTATAGGCTGACAAATTATCGGTTTTAAGCGAAAGCACGTAACGCATTCGAATGCAACCTTGCGAGCCATATTACGACCGTGAATAGGCCAAAATCGTTGGCGAACACGATATAACATCATTTGAGGACCACCGTGCAGCGAAAGCTCATGTGCATCTCGAAAAATTAGTTTGGTAACGTAACTCTTTGGTGGAAGAAGCATAGGGTTCCTTTGAGAACAATCCAAATACTCGGCATTTTTCAAACGGCCGCCTACTCTGATAATACCAATGTCGTCCAGGTATGGCGAAAGTCGAAAAATATTACTCTTTGACGACACTGTACCTGTCGCCTTCAATTCCACGATTTCACGAGGCCAAAAATCTGATTGATTTGCAGCCCATTTTCTTAGTTCAAATCCACCTCCTTTCAAAACTTTAATTATATCGTTGCGTAGCTGCAATGCTTCATTAAAAGTGTCTGAACCGCCTAGGTAATCATCCATATAGAAGTCTTGTTTAATGGCGTTGCAAGCAGCAGGATATTGATTACTTTCTTCATCAGCCAAACGATGTAAACAACCAGTCGCCAGGAATGAAGCCGGAACGGTTCCGTAGGTCACTGTATTTAAACGAAATGTGCTCATTGGTTTGTCCGCATCGGTTCTCCAGAATATTAGCTGGAAGTCTCTATGAGAGGGATCGACCCATATACGTCTATACATTTTTGATATGTCGGCCGTCATAGCGTAGTTATGAGTTCGAAAGCGTGTTAACAAATTTATAAGTTCTTCTTGAATACATGGACCCTTTAGGAGTATATCATTTAGACTCACTCCGGTAGTAGTGCGACACGACGCGTCAAAAACCACCCTTAGCTTTGTAGTTACACTATCTTCTTTCCATACCGCATGATGAGGTAAAAAATAATTTTCCTTTACATGTTCAGCATTATCATCTAAACGTGTCATATGACCTAGCTCTTCATAATCCTTAAGAAACTTAATATATTCTTTCTTTAAACGCGAACTAGATTCGAATCTCCTTTCCATGCTGTGGAAGCGTCTTAACGCTGACTTTTCTGAATTACCTAAATTTGGTATTTCGTTTCGAAATGGTAATTTGACAATAAATTTGCCATTTTCATCCCTTCGGACGGTATTTTCGAAATACCTTTGGCATTCTTTCTCTTCCCACGTATACGTTATTCGGTTACCGATTTCTTCGCATTGCCAGAATTTTGAAACTTGCTCTTCTAGCTTTGATACGTCAAATGACATGGAAGCACATAACGCAACACTTGATTTTATCGATGTATCTTCTATTTTACGCGTGGATCCAGCTACGACCCAACCGAAGCTCGTTTCTTGCAATATTAAGCCAGATCCATGTGGCTTAAATTGTTTTGCACATATTAGATCAAAAAAGATCTCCGCTCCCAAAATAGCATCAATTTTATTTGGTACGTTGAACGAAGGATCCGCCAACTCATATTTCTTTGGTACTAGTAACTTCGACATGTCTACCTTTACTAAAGGTATGTTACCAGTCAAACGTGGAAGAACATAAAAATCTGTGCTAAACTTGTATTCATTTGTGCGAGATTTTACTTCAGCGGTTACCATATACGAGGAATTATGACTTGATTCATTTATGCCCACTATAGTGCAGGATACTCGCTTTCTTCTCAGTTTTAAGTGCTGAGCCATAGATTCGGTTATGAAATTGTTTTGAGAGCCAGAGTCTAATAAAACTCGGCATGTTGTTGACTCGCCTACACTATTGTATATTAATACCACGGCTGTTGATAATAGAATTTGTCTCTCAGAATTTCCTCGCGCTGAATGTGCATTAATTGAGGTGGTTACATTTTCTTCAGGTAACTTCGTTAATCCACTCTGAGAAGACATCGGTAAAGAAGACATTTCTTTATTTGGGGTACCGCCCACCGTGCTCGATAATGAGGTAGAAATATGCAACAAACTATTATGGTTTTTTTTTGCATTTTGCACAACGACTAGCAATGCATTTCGCGCCCATATGGGACCTTAAGCATATTTTGCACAAATTTAAATCGGTTATCCTTTTGATTCGATCGGTTATTGCTAATGCTAGGAACGGTGTGCATTTATATATTGTGTGTGGTCCATTGCAATTGTAGCATTTTATGCCGGCTGTCGTAATAAATGCAGAAGACTTATCCTTGGACCATTTAAATTTAGAATTATTTCTTGTAATTTGATTACTTGAATTTTTTGACGATTCTATCGCTTCTAATATTTGACAGCGATTCTCTAAGTATTCGAGCAGTTTTTCTACGGTCGCTATTTCTGTCCTCGGTGACACTATTTCCCATTCTCTCAATGTACTCCCATCCAACTTAATAGAAATTAGATGCAGAAGTAGTGAGCCCCACTGCATAGGCGTTTGACCTAACGATTTAAGCGCTTTTATATGACCATTCACTGCGTCGACAAGTTTACGTAAATTTGTAGACGATTCGTTACTTAAACATGGCAACTCAAACAATTTTCTCGTATGTAATTGTATTGCAAGTTTTTTATTACTATGTCGTGATGATAATGATTCCCATGCTATTTTATAATTTTCCGATGTAGTGTCCAAAAATTTAATAGTATTCGCCGCTTCGCCGGACAACGACGACCGTAAATAAAAGAATTTTTGTATATCTGTGAGCGTTGAATTTGAATGGACTAACGCGCAAAATATGTCGTGAAATGTTGTCCAATCGGAATATGCACCTCCAAAACTTGGTATTTCTAACGGAGCTAATTTAATAGCTGGAAAAGTATGCATATTTATATTCTTGTTACTCTTTTGTGTAAAATCTGATGTCCATTCATTTTCTATTTCATTTGTATAAATTTCACGCGTCACATTCTTGATATTCGAATTAGGATTTTTTGTTTCTATTAAACTTTTACATTCCGCGACACCTTTGAAATATAAATCTTCGAAGTCTGTTCTATATTTTTCATTATCTTCATTATTTGCTATCTCTTCGATACTCGTTTGTACTGCGTCAAAATCTTGCCACAATTCTTGTATTTTTTCCATTCGCAGAATTAATTGATTTACATCTATTTCTGTAGCGCTAGCCGCATTTCTAACGTGACTATTAAAACGAGTAAGTTGACCCTTAAGTAAGCCTCTTCGAGACGTGAGAGAAGTTAATTCGGCCATTATAATTATATAAAATAAGCTAACGCGTAAATTTAATTAATTCCCGTTTTTTTATTTAGGTATATTATAATTATACAATTTTTAATTTTTATCTATTTACAAACGATCATTAATGCAATAGGTATGCAAAAGCTTGTCCTAATAATGGAAACGAGGTAATGGATAAATAAAATAATAGGACTAAAATAATAAAATCTAACCTTTTTTCTGGCGTACCACTGCAGCGAGTGCCTGACAACGTAGTAATCACGAATTCACGATGCTATACAGAATTTTGATTACGAGATTTCCGATGAGTCGAAGCACTGAGCTCGGAAATAAATTAACAGTTTCGCGCACGATAAATTACTTGAATTATTATACTCGTAAAACACAAAACGACGATTAAATAATATTTTATATCACGTGTAACGCGAAAAATAAATAAAAATATTACGTTATTATTTTTCTTTCGATCAATAATAATAATATGATTCAATACGGTATTTGTAAATATTGTAAACAATAACAAATTATAATCATATATTAATTATTGATATGATATTACGATATCATTAACGACAATACGATCACAGAACGATACGCGACACTAATATTATTGCTCGTTGCCCACGAGGCCACGAATCGAAGATAAGCACTTTCGTGACGGCGGCAGAAACGACCGGCGCCAGTCTCGCGCAACTTTGACGAATACGGAAAATCCGTACCTATATTGTACGTAACTATTTTATAAATATAAGAATACGACATACGACGAAACAATGCCAATATTAAAACGCACTAAAATTTTAGGTTTATTTTGCACTGATTTAAAAAAAAAAATATATTAATTAATCATTACTAAATTACGCAAATGAACACATTATCCATATAACGATATCGCACTTTATAGTTACGGAATACGAGTATAAAAACGAAATACTAATACGTGGAATGCATCACGAATGCATTTATATCCGGTTCGAATAAGACCAAAATGTACGGTATTGTGGACTGTATAGGTTTACTAAATATTCGAAACAATTAAAACAAATAAAATTGTATTAATTAAATCATTTTTCTTTATTAATTGACATAATAATGTCGCGACGCGAGTAGTTCGCCGTTGAACGACGAACACATACTAAACTTAATAATTTCTACAATCAAATATGTAATTACTATAATAATAATATCAATCATAATTCAAAAAACCCACAGGCTATAGCGGAAACATCGATCGATATCGAACAGTCACAACCTCAAAAAATGACACCATATTAGAGAAAGGAGCGTTTTATCCTCTGATATCGAGCATTTATATAATATGGTCGTAGCTCATGGGTATAATCGGTGCAATTGAATTTGCTCCCAAACACAGGTAGTCGATATTATTTTGATCCTTAAAGGTACTATTGAATTGGCTCCCATAATTTTATTTCGTAAATTATATGGGTTTCCAAAATTTGCAAAATAATACTAATGTTGCTAAATATTGTTACCTGTATAATAAAAATAATAAATTATATTAAATGACAAATTAAAATATATTTAAAAAAAATTTAATTTATATTTTAAAATATCTATTTAATATATCTAATCATAATATATAATAATAATATATAATAATAATAATAATAATAATAATAATAATAATAATAATAATCATAATAATTATAGTCATAAGTCATACTTTACAGCTTACAGGTATAAAAATTTAAATTTTTAAATTTATCGTGGATTATAATACAGTACTTATTGGATAATATTTGGATGTATTGTAATCTTATTGATATTAAACCTGCAGTGTCATACTTTTCAATTACATTTTCTAAAAATTGTATTTTATCCCGAATATTTTTTCTTTGTACTTTTTCTACATTAGAACTTATAATTATTTTTGTATCGGCTTGAACACCATATAACACATTTAAGAAATTAAAAATATTTGAATGTGCCGATGTGGTGAATAAAATTGTGAATTGAATTTGGAGTGAAAAGATACACACGAATTCGTTGTACGTTGATAACGATACGTAATCCGTCTTTAACCAACTTATATGCGGTCGAAAACCTTCGACAAGTTTGACAGCGAACCAATGTTGTCTCACAAAAAATATTTTGAGAACCACTATTAAAAAAAAAATTATTTCTTGTTATTGGTAGTCAATTGAATACTTCATTTTTTGGGAGCCAATTCAATATTTTTTGGGTCGTTTACCTGATATTTGGGAGTCAATTCAATGGTCTCCTATATGATAATATAATATGTAGTTATCTAAGTTACCTGACTATATATAACGATTGTACCCATTTTCCCTAATCCTTTAATTGTTTCGAAACACCTTTTTTTTTTCTGTTCGAAATATCACGTCACGCACTTATATTAATATAGGTACATACAGTGCAAGAAACGAAACGCATATAATATACGATTTGGTACCACGGCTGTATATAGTATAATATAAATAATATAATGTTTATAGGTTTAAATTAACGAGCCGCGTGTGCCGAAAGAATGTCGAAGAAATACGGCTATAATAATGATGGTATTATAGAATATTTTCAGCTCGCTACTTAAAACGTATAGAGGTACATATTGGTTACAGCCGGGTATAAATACGGTATAACATATGTATATATATATAAGGTATATATATATAATATACGAGTCGTAACAACACACACCGTCGTCGCGTCGACGACTAAATAACATCGTTTGTGTGCTATAAAACATTGAGTCGCTCCGCCTCCGAACCGCTCGTGGTCCAACCTCCTTTGCTTCGGCTATTGGTCTATTGATTTAGAGAAAAATACTTTTGGCCGTTCGTCGCCCAGCATTATTATTGTCCATAACAATATAATATATTATAATTTTCGGTATAAGAATATTATCATATTTATTATATACCAAAAACTAAAGAGTTGCAATAAAATAATTGTAACCGAGAAAATGCATGCCGAAACACGAGTCAAAATAAAAAAAAATATAATACATTACGACGTTAAACACATCGTAATAGCGTTCTTACATTTCCAAACGCAGGCGTCGGTAAAAACTATTAACAATAGAAACACTTTTTTTTTTATAATAATAATAATAAATTTCGTTATATCCATCGCTGGATGGATTCTTCGTTCAAGAAATCAGTCCCCATTTATTTTATTTTTATTCTATTTATTCTACCTAATTTAATTACAGATTGTATAATAAAAAAATAAAAATAAATAAATAAATATTCCATCTAATTAAGAACGCGACCGAAACTACACGATGTGATAAATGATTATAATGCCTGCAATATACTGAATAGAATTGTTTCTGCGAAATCGAAAATAAAAATATATTAAAATATTATATAAAATGCATTATTTGTATAATAATTAATAATCTTCTTCTTTTTATTTGAAAGGTTTATTCGATGGATCTACACTTTTATTGGGTCTCACCATATATCTAACTCCCTATTCTAAATTCTTAAAAATTCAAGAACTCTGTACATTTGACTCGATCAAATTATTCACTTTATTCACTTCGCTATATTGTCTTAGGCGTTCGCGTCCTCTTAGTCTCTTCCCGTATAGTCTCCAATTGTCCACTGAAACGTCGTTAACTTATTATAACGTCGTATATTTTTATTACTTTGTTTTATATCTTAAATTTTTATTACTTCCAGTGCATCGAGTTCTCTAAACGCGTTAAAGCCAAACGATAGCGGATAATATTATTTATAATATTTTAAATGCTTTAAACGTGTACATTTAACGTTTTAAGTAAACCGCGTGACTGTTCACTGTTTTCTTCTGTAAGAGGGCTTAGCGTTAACCCTCCAAACATAATCCACGACAAGCTTCCCTGCATAATAATAATAATAATAATAATAATAACAATAATATTGCGTGTACGATAATATAACGATGGAACGTGTGACTTAAAATAAACCACGCGTTTTTGTTATGACGCACGGTACGTGACCAAAAACGCGCTTTTCGCCGCCTCCGAATAACCTGTCGAATAATCGAATTTACAAAATCCGTCGGTAAAATGTAGTATTTATACGGTCGTTTTTAGGCTATTTGTGTACGATTTATAAAGTATAATACGCGATACATCAAACTGTCCTCGTTTCTCTTATATTATTCTTTATAGGTATACAATAATATTATTGGTCAATAAAATGTCTATCCGTTTTATTATTATTATTTCTTTCACGTACCTACCATCAAATATCAATAATAATAATTTTATGAATAAAAATACCTATTATCATTATCATAATAATTTATGGCGGCCTTACGGGTAGAGTGCAAATACGACGAATTGTTCATCGCAGGAAAATTTTTTTCTATGATCCATTTTGTTATCATCTCCGATTTTATGAACAAGGTTTTGTTTCGGTCTTTTATCACTTATCACGGAAATATTATATTATAACTGATAATATATTTTATTGATTATTTTTACCGCTCTTTCGGTTTTCAGTTTTAATTTTCTATCTTTTTTTTTTTAATTTGAATAGGTACTTATAAGTTTTAACATGCCTTTATATGAGGTTTGCTGATTTTAAATCAATTGCTGGATTAAACACAAAGAGTAAAAAAAACCTATTGTACATGTAATGAGTAACCTACTTTTGCAATAATTGTGATGAATAACCAGAGTCACTAACTAAAAATCACATGATAAATACCACTAGGCACAATTTAAATATATCATGTTCAAGTCAATAATGCTTATTTAATACTGAAATGGACTTAAAATCAGCTCAGCAAACCTACCTCAAAGTAAAACATGTTTTAATTAATAAGTATTTAAATTTGAAAAACCGATTAAAATTAAAACTGAAAACCGAAGAACGGCAAAAATAATTAATAAAATGAACCAATGAAATTAAAAAACCCCGCGGATTTACGTAGTAATAATAATAATAATAATAAAAAAAAATAACAATAATAATAATAATAATAATAATAATAAAAATAACAATAATATTATCGAATATCGAATACTCGTCAGTTACCATTTAATATATAACAAAATGTCATTATACCTTTGATAATAACGACGATAATAATGGGAGTGTATATGTATTTGACCTCGTCAAATATATATTATATTATGGCCTTTACCGTGAGATTTCACGTATTATAACCTATAAGCGCGGTCGACGAAGTACCGACAAAGCGGTCCCGACATCATCTCTCTTGCGGCATCTCATTCCTCATTCCATCACCATGATCGTTGTGTCTTCGCCGCCGCCATCCCGATTATATGGGCAATGTTATGTATAATAACAATAAAATATAATAATAATAATAATATATATATAACGAACGAACGATTGTGTGTGTTGTTTTTTTCCACCGAAAGAAATATAGAGACGGGCACAAAGACATTAGGACGAAGGGAAATAAGATACACGCGTACTAACGAAATATAATAATAATAACAATATAATGACAACGTTATTAACAGTTGCTGCCAGCGATACCTATACATAAAAGTATAATATACTCCAAATTATAACATTGCGGTATATATACCTTATAAGCAGAGGTATAAGGTTATGGGTTAGGTCGCAATTTTTTTTTATAATTATATTTTTTCAAAATATATAATATATATTATAATAATTACCTTATATATAGTCATTATTACTAATAATTGGGAATATTTTTCGTTTACAATTTAAAATGAAAAAAACATACAATAAAAAGGAATATAAAATTAATATATAAAATTATAAACTAATATCAATATTATTGTACATATTATGCGGATCGACGATCGAGAAAACTTTCTGGAATTTTAGATTTTGAATAAAGCGAAAAATGTACTGGTTTTACAATTATGTGTGCGTCTTTTTTTATTATTAACTTGTATGTAAACACTTTTTCTACACGATTTTCATGAATAGCATATGATTCCGATAGAGAATATTGCCTAGTTGATACTTTATTTAGGTCGAATTACTCAAAATTGGCTCTGCGCGATAGGAAAACTATCAAAAAATGACAAAAATACGACATTTTTCACGAAAACTGAAATTTCGACGATATCAATTTCAATATTTTACCATAAATCAGGCAATATTGAACTTACAGACTTGAACATTTTTTGGATGTTCACTAGGTATACTCGTACTATATATATATACGTGATAAAATTTTGGAACCATTCCGTTACCTACTAAAATTCTCGTTTTTATCTATATAATGTTTGATAAAATTGGCATTTTTTAGTATTTAGGCCTGAAAATTCTACTGAAGTATACTCACATATCATTTAACATGATACCAAAAATATTGAATTATAGAGACATCAATACGTCACCGTACTATATATAAATACAAATTTTAAAATAATAATTTTTAAGGCCAGTCTTCGTTAGTTGGGAATACGGACATTTTTTCACGGTATGGATTCAAGTGATTTTTCCTCTGGTTTTCAACAACCGGTAGCTGAAAGCACCATGATTGGTGCGTATATACAACTCGTCCAACGCGAATACCTATAATTGGACGTCGGACGAATAATACTTAATCGTATAAATAGCGGAATGAAGTATGATTATTACAACGTCGTAAATTATATAATTATATTATATACATACAAATGCCTAGTAAATTTATAATAGTAATAATAATATATTATGCTTGCGGAAGAGTATAAATAGAACGTTTAAATTTAAGACAGCCGATGACCGAAAATCATTACGATCTTAATATTCTTATTAAAAAGTAGGAGGAAGAATGTTTGTGTTTTGGCGATCATCATCATCGCACCTACCGTTTTCGTATAACATGTGTCTGTACATACAATATAACATATTAATACTGCATTATATTACAAACGTTCATAACTTATAATTATCAAACCCTCGAGTATTTAGAGGTACGCGTAAAATAAATGTTGTATATTACATATTTTAATATTTATATATTATTACTATGACCGCATACGCATACAACTCCGGTTTACTGTAGGTTTATACCCGGTATACGCGCGGTGATTATTATACCTGGGTAGTAGTCGCCGATTATTATATTTTCGTGACGGCTATATAATTATTACGCGCCTCGTAATTCCCGCAGCATCAGTATATATATAATATATTATGTATACATCACCTCCATAGATCATTCGTCTCAACGAACGCATATAAACGATGACCGTGTGTTTAGTGGATGAAAACGATAAAAACGAGAAAGAAAAAATACAAATATATTTCCTATATAAGCGCGCGTATTACTCGCTGTGTTATTATATGCGTCCATATGGAAATTTCGAACGCAAGCCGCGTTATATATTACGTCGATTATATTATAAGGATTTGTTTTTTCTATACATACCTTTCGCGGGTCGGTTTGAAAAACTAACGCGAGTGATGGATTTCGAGTATTATGTCCATATATACATGACGTATAATATGTACCAATATATATTTTATACCAATAAGTATATAGGCATACGCAGGCATAATATATTACAAGAACGCTGCAGGCGGATACCGCGAAGTGATTTCGACGACCAGAAGAAGAAGAGAGATTATATTATTATGACATAATATTTATATTATTATTAATTTACCACACGTACCTATACCTATGTGCGCGATGCACCGTCGTCGTTCGGCCACCGAAACAAACAAATTTACGAAAACATAATAATCTATCGGCCATCGACGTATTTAGGTATACATGTGTATTTTAATAATATATCTGTATAAATTATTACATACAGGAATACGCATATTTTCGGTGACTGTCTATATATTATAAACATGGTTATACGCGCCTCTATGTTATTATTATACCGCGCACCTGGTCGATGGTCGTTCCGAAGATTAAATTCGGTATACTCGTATATTTATATAATAACGACGGCTAATATAATATATTATTATTATTATTATCAACACGCCTCTAATATTATAATATAGGTTACACCAGCATTATCCCGTTTGGATTGAGATATATTATATTACACTGAAGCGAGTTATTGCAGACGCGTTAAGTGATCTATATAACGACGGGCGGAACAAACTTACGCGTAATAACGTACTTGGCCCTCCGTCATAAAAAAAAAAAAAATGTAAATAATTTCACCTCACTACGAACCATAAAAAAAAAAACATGCAAACTGAGCAACGATATATTTTTTTATAACTTTATTCCTATATTTTACCATCTCCTTTAAGAATATATTCACATATAAATATAATACACGATAGATTTACGGGAAACATCGACAATCAACAAGATTTATGACAAATTTCGTCTTAAGACGATATAATAAATTCAAACTAAATTTAAAGCATTTTAGTGATAAATCAAAAAAACTATTAAATTTTTGTCAATCGTTATTTATTTAAAAATGGTTTGTCATTACGTCAATTTTATACTCTACTAGTTTATTAAACGAGTAGAATTATTTGAAGTAAAATTTTTAAAAAAAAAAAGACTTAATCTTCCCAATGTACTATACAAAAAAATGTTTAATGCTTATGGCGTGTGATTTAAAAACAAAAAACAAGTAAAAAAAAGAAGAAGAAAAATAAAATATATACAAGTGTATTTAATAATTATCAATTTAACGTATCTTATATAAGGAAAACGTATCGTATAAGTAATTCTTTTTTTTTTTTCAAATTTATGTATACGAGAAAATAAGTACATAATTTGAACTCGACTCGACTTTTTATTCCGTCGTTGGCGTTTCAGGTCGTATTAATATTGTTATAATATTACGTGTTTATAATACACGTCGTCTCACACGTACACGCGAGTGGGCGTAAAATCGATTTTCGATATTTCAAACCGGAACGTCGCCGACAATATTTCGCACGACGTCCAATATACACGCGAAAATTAATAATACCGTATACTGTTTTATTCTCTCGATAACCTTACACGTCAGTCTTCTTGGTCCACTCGAATCAGGTGCTCGCAGGTCCAACACAACAATGGACACATAATCATAATAATAAATCGTACATAATATTATAATCTTATTGATAATACATACATATATACTATATTATAAGTACTTGTGAGTTGGGACTATAAAATATAATAGTAATAATAATAATAATAATAATAATAATAATAATAATAATAATAATAATAATATGCGATTCACGTTTATATTATTCTATTTATTTTATTTATTTATGTATTGTTATATTTCACGGTCCGAATGTGACCGTCAATAGTTTATACGATTAAACTAGGATCAAAATAATGAGATGATTGATAATTAAATAATAATACGCTTAAGAGTTCCTCGAGTCTTTTCAAAACAGAACAGAATGATGTATCTGCATCATTATATAAAGAAAAAGTATATAGTAACGGTTTTTAAAAAAAAAAAAAATATACTTTCGAGTTTTATTCCACATTGAAGTCGCAATAGGTCATCGTCTGCGCACGATTAAATTATAACTAATTATAAATAAAATTAATAATTGTAATAGGATACATATATTATATAGATATAACTTTAATAAAGAAGAATGAGATAGTTTAAAAAAAGAGTACACGTCTGCTAAAGATGACGTGATCATAGATTCATAGAGTACAGTCATAAACCACTTCCTAGTGATGAATGGTACAAGTACAATAATGAGAAGATACGATATTTCAATGAATGATAATGGACATACATAACGAACGATTAATAATACTTCAAAGGTCAAATTGATATTTCCATAAAACAATGTGGCGATACGATTCAGGCGATTATTATATATATATATGATCCATTAATTCATTATTTTCAAAATTTGAACCATCGTCCTGACGGTTAACATAATTGCTCTGACAAAAACGGGTCAATTAAACTTCCAACTGAAAAATTTTACAGCTGACAAAAATTAGAACACTCCCCGATCAGTTTAGACTTTTTCTATTCTTACAAAAATCGTGCGAGCGCCTATTTCTAATACGGCTACCTCGCTACCAAAATTCGTCCTGAATACTTTATTTTAACTTTCACCATTATAACACAGTATATACTATAGCAGTCTTCACCTCCACAGTGCTACAATAAACGGCATTGAAAAAGCATTTGACGTACTTATTATACTTATCGTTATCTCTATCGGAATTTCGTGCCAACTCATTAACATTATGTGATTCAGATTCTTTATCCTTCGTTAGATAATTATGAAGCCAGCTCAGATCCGGGCTAACTGCAACGACTTGGCGAAACTCAACGACCATCCTTGTCAGGACATCAATTTGAACCTTTTTTGAATAGTATCGCTCTCTGAGTAGGAGTCATTGCCACAACCATTGTCATCCAGTCTTCTAAACAACAATACTTACTTTGCTCTACATTTATACAAGATGTAAATAGGAGTGACCCGTTGTAAACGCTCGCTTAAGTCTCACCAAACAGACTCGACGAGTGACGACTCAACTTTGTATCTTATATTGTTATGTGTACAGATTAAATTTAGAATAAAAAGTTTTCAATCTTTAATCTTTTCACGAGGCAATGGCGTACTCTACTATAGAGACTGGACGCATTATTTCGATAGGTAATATTATATTGTCGTTAACTCGACCACCTTTGCTTATGTTGAACACGTAATCACGTCGGAGGTTCGAATCGTGCATTGTACATTGGTCAATTAAAAAAAATGTGATAAAAGCTCGTGAATATCTAAATAAATATTATAATATACAAGTGTTGTTTCTGCAGGTATACACGCATATGCAGAAAACGAGAATAAATCCCACTGTTGCAACGCCGCGAGATTTACGTTGCAGACATCGGAACACTCGTTTATTAAGTATACGCATATATTATAATATTATATAATAATATATACAAAGACGTGACGACGAAACGGATATAATATAATATAATATATAATCTTAATAGATTGTAAGGTGTAATTAATTAAAAACGCAATTTATTTTATACAATCTTTATATATACGTAGTATAAAAAAAAGAAAAAAAAAACAATATTATACGACGAACGAATTATTTTCGAAAAATTCGCAGAGATTATATATTATAATCTCGTAATAATAATAATTATAAACGTATACAATCATAAGAATTTAATCGAAAGACGCACCGTGAGTCCATCTTAATACATAATCGTCGTTATTAATTTCTAATATTAGTTAGAGTTTGCTTAAAATGTATTGTATAAATAAAAAACAATATGATATCATAATGAAATCGGCCGATAGATAGAACGAAATTGCAAAAATGCTCACAGGTCGCAATACTTTTTCGATTCGACTAATTATTATTCTCATGCGTTTTTTGTGTATTGTAAATGTTATTATAACAAACGATAATACGATAATACCCACGTGTACGTCATTATATTATATAGTAATAAGATACTTTACGAAAAAATATTATAATAAATGCTTCCATAAGTAGTATTTTGAATTCAAACTAACATTACAATATAACACGAGATAAGTATGGGTACTGCATCCAAATCGTTTAAAGAGCTCGTGTGAACGTACCTATATAGCCGATTAGATGAAATGGAAGATAAAATTTCGATAAAAAAAAAAAAAAAAAAACGATGACAAACGTTATTATTATTTTTTTTTTTTTACCTCACAAATTTTTCTCGTGAAATCATCATATAATATAATAGTTGTGTGAATAATATTTTAAATGCTTGTACACATAATAATAATACGATCCATCTTGGACAATTTTAAATTACAACAGTAATATAATATTATATTACCATAATAATATACAATTTCAATTATTATAATATCGTATATGTTTCGATTTCGGTAAATAAAAATCGAAACATCACATCTCATAAACATATTATTATAATATATTATAATCCTTTCGTACGATGATTACGATGGGACGGTGATTTATTTATACATGCGGCCGCAAATCATACAGTTGAAAAAGAACACGAGGTATGTATTATAATATTATTATTATTATTATTATTATTATGTGTGGTATGGACCAATCCAGGGGCGGTAATAACCGACGATACATAACTGCGTGTAGAAAAGTGGTTAATATATTATTGCGGTGGCCGGAGAACCGGAACGGTCGAGATATTATACTTATATTATATTATTATACCATGGTACCCAGGTATAGTGTGCTTATTAATCGATTAAATATATTTTTTTTCTCCTCTCGGTTTGTTTTCTTTTCTACATTACGAATTCAATTCCAATCAGATAAATACACGAGTAATGTAGGCGCATATATTATTGTATTATAAGGTATATTATGTGAACGGTGAAAATGTAATTAACCGATAAAATACTGAAACTGAATATTTTCCATTGTAATATAATGCTTTTATATAATATAATACGTTTATAAAAAATAATTATTAAAATTTCTTCGAAAATATAATATACATGCAATTATTATATTATCACGCATGTAAAATAATAAATAAAATAACGCTTGCAGTGATGTAATATTAATGTTATAAACTACCTATATAACTTATTACCACGTTTTGTAAATTTAATGTCTTTATTGCGATTTACACAATAACACATTCGTTTAATAATTGATCGTGAATTATTTTTTGTCGTCCAATATATTAATAGCTTCGCATTATTTATTATATAAACAATAATACGATACATATATAGAGGGAATATTTTTTGTAAATTTCGATCAAATCGAAGAACATTATTAGGTAGGTATATAATATTAAATTATTAATATCAAGTCATATCGTTTGAACAGTTGTGATAGTATTTAAACAGGCCGATTTCGATAGACATGTAAAGCTGGCATTAAAAACTTAGCACAACTTTAAAAATTCACTCTAACAAACTCTACTCAGATTTGTTGGACAATTTTTGGAATTCGTATCAGAAGTTATTAAACATTTAAATTTGTAGTGCTAAGTACATGTTAAGCACAAAATAAAAGCACAATATAAGCATAAAACAAAAGTGAATAAAACACATCCAACAATGTACATATATGAATACGTTAAATATTTTTGGATGACTGTTGGAATTTGTTGGAAATTATTTCACAAGTTCTTCAGCATAAAAGTTATAGTGCCATGTATATACAGTGTCAGCAGTAGGTACATTTTAATATAATATTAAAAAAAGAGAAGGAGGCATTTTTCAAATAAAGATAGTTTAAAATTATTATTTTTGTATAAAACATCTATTAATGAGACTAACGTATAAAAATAATACCTAAAATAAATCATATATTATTATTCATTATATATACCATGTGATGGTATATGCCAAACGGTCAAATAAAAATGTAGTGCTACGTTAAAAATCGCTCGCATTTAAAATTAGAATTATGATTGATAGACGTTAAATTATTTTTGTAACATATTAAGATAAGTTTGTTGGGCAGTTTTCACAAGTTATAGGAGTTTATAATACAAAATTTTTTATATTAATAGTACAACGCATGTACACCTACGTCCTACAGTATACCTACAGTCATTCAGAACTCTAAATCTAGATTAAAAATCACAATTAAAATTATAATATTATGATTATTAGACGTTAAATTATGATTGTAACATATTAAAGTAAGTTTGTATTCTCACGTTGTTAAATATCTAAAGTCAATATTATTCATTTTTTATATTATGATAAAAATGTAGTGCTAACCGTAACTTGGCACTACAACTTTTATGCTGAAGAACTTGTGAAAAAATTTCCAACCAATTCCAACAGTTGTCCAAAAATATTTAGCGCATTCACACCTATGTGCATTGTTGGATGTGTTTCATTATCTTTTGTTTTATGTGTAGTGCTTATAGTATGCAATTAGTATAACAAACTTAAATGTTTAATAACTGTTGATACGAGTTCCAACAATTATCTAACAATGTCCAACAAGTCCGAGTAGAGTTTGTTGACTCTATCGACAATATTGAGGAAATATATAAATCATTTCGCAAAATTAATATTATTCCAATATTTCGAAATCGGTATAATATTATAATATTCAGATTCCAACAGCGTTTTGTAAATTTGAGTAATACATCAGCTGGGACTGCGGTATAAGTATATATGCGTGTATCTCGCCATATATATATTATATTTATAATAATAATAATAATAATAATAATAATAATAATAATAATAATAATATGTACCTCAGTAGCCTGTTTATGTCAAATCGCATTAGACAGATAACATCTTTAACGACCGCTCTCGGAAGTGTTGAAGAGGGAATTTTGACACGGTCCCGCGACCGTCGCTTTGCGGACGAATGAGTGAGCGAGAAAGAGAAACAACTATTATTATTATTATCCTTCCACGGATTCTCTCGACCCCAAGTCACCCTTCACCCTCACTCGCTAGGTAACACAAGGACCGCATGTGTGTGTCTGTAAATGAAGTCTGGTCGAAAACGTACATACGGTTGATAAATGGTATTGACCCTCAGGGGGGCTTCTCCTTACTTGGCTCGCGATGTCGACACCGTACTCGTACTGTATAATACTTATGCTATATCGTATATACAATACCGTTTTTATAAGGATCAAATAAATATCACGTGCACCAATAATCAGTGGTCCGTAACGGATGCATATATTAGTACACGCGTTGTAATTTATTTACTTTACATTATTTGATTTTTTTCCAAGAAATAAAAATAAAAATACGTATAGTGTATATTATATACTTGTGACTCTGTGAAGGAATAAAACAGACTATAAATTATAATATAATATAGATACATCCTCATCTCTAATTACAGTAATATCATAATTAGCTAGTTTTCTCGTCTATTTTTCTGAGCACACAGTTCATGTCAGATTAAATAGATAACCAAAACTAATTTTTTTTTTTTTTTATGTAGGTATATTGTGTAAGAATAAGGGATTCCAATTATTATTTAAATTTTTATGAAAAAAGGGAAATCGAATAATTTTATAAGAATATAACTTAAACTTATTTATGAATATAAATATTTTAATAAAATATGCAAATAAAAATTTTGTATTTTGCTTCACTGTATCATCATTCATCAAGATTATTCTGCTAGTTTTTAAACATCTTTAAAAAAATATGCATATGCTATAAAATCCTATCCCTGGTTATAAGTATCTATAATAAACACCTACTATATAGATTACTATGCCGTAATGCGTATAATAGGTATATAAAAAGAGTTAAATATTGCTTTTCTTAAGTTAATTATCCTCTTTAAATTTTGAAATCGTCCACTATTTCTAGAACTTACAATATTTATCATATTATTGTTATAAAAATTATCGTATTTTATCATAAAAAAAAAAATTGATAAAAATAAATCCACGGACGACTACAATATTATGTAAGCATAAAAATATAATAATAAACATCTAATTATTGTGTTAATTTAAATATTTATTAAAAGAAATCACAATATTCCTCGACTATTATATTATCATATTATACCAAATACAGTCAAGGTTAGAAAATCTGGAAAAGTATTTTAATAAAATCAATATAACTATTGGTAACTCGACTCAATAATATATTTAAAATACAATTATTCGCCAATATAACAAATCAGTAAATCACCAATAAATCAATAAATAATAATATGTATTATTATTATTATTATTATTATTATTATTATTATTATTATTATTATTATTATTATTATTATTATTATTATTATTATT
>JAIUCT010000016.1:2101444-2123073 GCA_021307375.1 Tetraneura akinire | reverse complement strand
TAATAATAATAATAATAATAATAATAATAATAATAATAATAATAATATAATTAAATCTCACAAATTAATATATTATACTTTAGTTAGATGAAACTCTGGAAATCTTCCTGTAAAAGTTAAATTATAAAATCATAATTAATTGAACATCATTATCAATTATCAATTAGACTTATTTTATTATTTTTTAATATTATGTACATTGTATAAATTGAAAATATATTTTCATTAAAAAGAAAAGTTATAAACATATAATTTAACATTCCAGTGATTCCTAAGTATTATCATTTCTCATAAAAATAGTATTTTATTACCTACAGATAAAGTGATAAATGGCATAAAGATAACGACACACGCATTACACACGCATTACCAAAATAAAAAAAGACCATGGGGAGATAAAATATCTCAATTGCCTTCCCTCGTAAATATGTCATCACTGCGTCACTCGTTATAATAATATGGTCTAAATGAAATCATAATTATTTTTACCAATATTATTATTATTCTTCGTAGTCAAACTCGAGAATTTCTCAAACTGTGCCAATCCACTATTTGATTTAGAGCGCATAATATTAAATAAACAGTATAATATTATCAAATTTAAGAAGAACATTTCGGTGAAATTTTGTAAAATATCATTCGACATATAAGTATATTATTATGATAACCGATTAAAATCCACCAAGAGATTATGATTAAATATTATGATTAGATATTTTGTTATAAAATAAATACTTATAAAATTTTCCGTTTTTTCGTAAATTTTCATAATTTTTTTTAAACTTTTTCATAATCAGTCAATACGTAGGTCGTAGATATGTGTAGAATATTATAATATTGAGTACCTACTTACGATGGTCAAAAATAAACAGGAAGTTTAAAATTAGGATTCTTATAAAACTTGCTGTAAAATCGACTGATTTGTTTCAGGTGATAATTTTAAATTATCTTGAGATCACTAATAATTTTAAACTCGGTGATTATGAGTTCCGTTTCTTCTCGTGCACTATATGAGCGGTATTTGTAACTTTCCTGCGCGCAAATAAAATCGTATTTTTTTAAACGATACATATGTTATTCTTTATTTAATATATTTTTCTTTCTTTATTTAGTGTCTCGTCGATATATTAGGCGACAAGATTATTAGGACGACGTGTTATACGTCTAAAATATTTTACGGCGTGTGTACTTAATAATGTTAAACGTTGTACGGTTAAATCCCACGCGAAAGAAAGTAAACTCCAAGTGAAAAAATTGTGATAGTGTAATTTGATTTTCCGAAAATTTACAATATAATATTATGTATATTATTTTATACACGGGTGCGAGGGCGGACGCTCGATATAACGGGAGACTATTTATCGTGTACACGAGTCTTGTCGTATCCTTGCGAATTGGATTTGCTCAAGAACGCGTGGGCCGCGTTGAAAACGGATAAAGATAGAATTTATAATAATTATAAATTTCTAGTTCCTACGTTTAAGGTCTGAAAACGCGTCAGACGCTGTGCGTGCATAATAAATATTATTATTGTACGCATATAATACGATATAATACGAAAACGCGGATTCGATGACGGCGAACGGCATTTTTTTTTTTATTTCTTCTTCTTCTTCCATGCACGGTGTAACTCTGGAAGTGATTTATCCGAACATCTTCCGTGGCGTCCTGCACAATACGGGTCGCGTTTCTTGGAAAAGAAAACGTATATATATATAATAATACAAAAACGCAATCGTCGTCTTATGTCGCTTAGTGTCCATGTATAGAATATTATTATATCACGCGATGTTTGTCGGTATATAGCGCACGATGGCAGCTATATATAATAATATAATGTATGTTATATATTATACTATATTATATTATACGAGCGCTGTTTTTATCGAAAACTTATTGCCTCCAGACGACGGCGGCGGTGGCCTCGCCCTTGTCCGAGAAATGTATATTATTATTATATTGTAATATTATTATGTGGACGGCATTTCGAGAAGGACTTGGAAAACAGCAGGACCGAGAGATATCTCTGTACATACGCATGCTACAATAATAATAATAATAATAATACACACTTCGTGTGGCGAGTACAAGGAGCACACCAGATAAATCGACAGATAGAAGAACACGTCGCATTAAAAAAAAAAAAAAATAAATACATTTAATATATAATATAGGTAGTATAATATAAAATCCGAGTATATATCTATACGGACGGACACAACGGAAACTAGCCCCGGCGGGGTGGTATAGAAAAAAAATATAATATAATAAAAACCGCCGCCGACAACCGACCGAAAACGCCTTCTCTTCCACCGTGAGCGCGCGCGCATAATAACGTGTATACCTACATTATAATATACACGGATAATGTGTATATATTATAATCTCTTTTCGGTATCAACTTCAACTCTAATCGCGGTCGAAGCTGTGCACGCCGTGACCAATAGCCGCGTCGTCGTCGTTGTCGTACCATAATCATGCGGGAATGATTGGCCGCGGCCTGCAAGAAGACGAAGACGACGATGAAAAGAGGATAGATATTATATTACTTATATTATTATTATTATTATTATTATTATTATTATACCTTGGTAGTAGTCGGTCGGTATACGCGCGTATATACCTACTGGCTCCGGAAGGCCAGCTATTATAATATATATATGTGTGTACGTAAATTATTATAAATCGTAAAACTGGTTATTTTGGATATTATTTTATTATATATATATTATAATAATAAAATAGTGCCGTGTAATATATTTTCGTGGACATGTTAATATACGCGCATTTGCATGTGTAATACAGAGTGATCGAAAACGCACGTTTAAAAAACAAACCGTGCGCAAAAATGATCGATTTCGTCTGAACGTGAATCGTTGTATTATTTTTATTATAAACTATATTATGTTACGTTATAAATTAAAATAGAGGAGAAGATAAAAAAGATAAAAAAAAATACAGATTGTACATTATACCTAGGTACATATATCCGATCCTTTAATATCCTCCCTCCATTAGTACATTACATATATTTTTGTATATACAGGACGAACGGAATAAAAAAAAAAAAGGAAACTACTTTCTTTGTAAAAACGTGAAATTCTCATTTCGCTCTGTATTATAATAATACGAGGTCCGAACATTATATTATAATATACGCGACGGCCAGTCTTGACGACGTCCGATTATTTATTATTATTATTTTTTTTTTCACTTTATAATTGTGCGGTTTCGTGTCGTTTTATGTTTTTAAATAGGTTCCCTTATTATAATCATTATTATTATACTCTCTTCGCCTTGTAAATTGCGCGAGCAGCTCACGACATAACAACGTCACTATTTAATCTTTACGCTTGTTTTTTTTTTCTTCCCTCTGATTATGTTATTAAACGAAACGATGATTACACCAATGTGTATTATATTATACGATTTGATATTTTTCCCCTCGAAAATAACACACATTAAATACGTATACACATCACGGCGGTGTATAATTGCGGATGTAATCCCGTCGAAATTATATTATTATTATATACTAATTTTGTGTGTGTTGTGTGTGTTGTGTGTGTATACTGTATACATAAGAATATATAAAATTTATAAGGCTGACACATAACACTGATCACTTCACTATATTTATAAGTTAAAATTCACACGTATATCACGTAAGTAGAGTATAAATATTATTATATTATATGTATTTCGTTCTTGTACGGATTATATAAAGTTTTATTTTTCTAAAGACTTCTTATGCGTATTTTGTTTGTTTTTCGACGAATAATTAATATTATAGCCATCGACACAACGATAAAATGTCACGCGAGTTAAACAATTGTTTTTTTTTTTTTTTTTTTTTTTTTTTAAATAAATACGTATCAAATATTACATTTTTCTAATTAACACCGCCATATTTAAAGTTTAAATATGTTATTATAAGGTAACCATCAGAAAATTATTCGTAAATAAAAATAGAATAATATTTAGGCATACTAGTAATACATACGTTAAACTAAACTTTTTTGATTCCTCAGACTTTTTATGTCGTCCTGTTTACGATATTTTATTATATTATGGGTTTCAGTAGAATATAAAAAGCCCAATAATTTTACACGTAAATGAATAAAAATATGACACGTTTGATATAATAATATTAACATTTGAAATCTTCGAGAGTACTGATATATTTTCCGAAAAAAATGATCAAAAACAAGTACTTTTCTTATGAATTATATTATAATATTATTATATTACCTCTCGATTTTCTTTGTTCTTGTCCGTGAACCTTAATGAGTTTGAATTTTTCCGCCTATAGAATCCATTATTGTCATAATACACGTGTAGGTGTAGGTAAATATATTTAATATGTAATCGGTCCGACAAAATAACCGCAGCTATATACTCGTATATAATATATCGTGTCCTGGAAATAACAATATACAAAATAGATGTTTTTGTTTTTAGTCGTAAAATACGCGTTTAAGATGTTTTCGTATATCGAATAAAGCGAGTCGAAAAAACAACAATAAAAACGCGTATATACGCATATTATTATATACACGCGGAGATTCATACGTATAAATCGTATATTTAATATTTAATATTGTATTATCAATTTATAATAAACGTAATTTGAATGCGATGAACGACGTTAAACAACAACACGGTAAGTGGTAACCCATAATAGAGATACAAACCTACCCACAATACCGCCACGACGGTATATAAGTTAAGTTATGGTTCTACATACAATAAATCGTTATTTACGATCTCCTCGATTCTCTGTGTCCATGGATGTATTTATATTGTACTCGTAGGTATATAAATTATTATTATATTATATTTTATCAGATACCTACTGATAATGTGATACGCCATAAGCAGAATCTAGAAGGGGGGTGAGGGTCCTTGTCACGGCACCATTTCTTGTTTCGTTGCAAATTCCTGAGCTATCGTGAAATATTGAAATGTATTTCGTCAAAATTTCAGTTTTCTTGAAAAAATTCCGTATTATTGTCATTTTTATTTTTATTTTTCCTATTTCATAGACTCAATTTTGAGAAATTTAAAAAATGACCTACATGGCTACATAAAGTACCAACTACATCCAATTTCCTACCGGAAACATATTAATATATTATGTTATTTATGAAAATCGATGCATTATTTCGGGTCGAAAATATGTTTACAGACATAAAAAAAAAGAGACACACATCATTGTAAGACCAATACGGCAATACATTATTCGCTTTGCTCAGAATCTAAAATAATTTTTTTTCAATATTCTATAAAACTTGTAATTTATTTAAAATTAGATGTATTAAGATTAAGAAATACATTTATAATGGACTTTGACACTTTGTTGATGAAGGACAAGGTATTATATATTATAAATTATAATATACCTACACGTTTAACTCGTATATTCAAAAATCCGTCTCGCTCTTTCGTTTTGTCAATAAATATTGTTACAAAAATATTGCTGCGTCACCGTTACCTAGTCAAAGGGATTCAGTTAATCCTCTTGTACCGCTGTATCGTTTTGGTTATCCAGTCGGTATACCTATAGGTGAATAACGTTAAGCGTACACACTACACACACAACAGACGTGTGCAGAAACGACTCGTTGGTACCTAATCTAACCTAACTTAACCGTAACAATAAGCCACCAGAAAATGTACGTTTTTGAATTTTTGATATAAAAGGCTGCATGGCCGTATAAAAAACAATTATAATATAAATCATTAATATGTATTTATTATATTATGATTTAAACACGCGTCAATGCCGAAAAAGCTATACGTTTCGTGTATATCATTAAATAATAACGAAAACATACGAAAAAAATATACGATTATACGTGGTTAACAAAACGTTACTGCTAAAAAAAAAAAAAAACAAAAATTTCAAGTCACTTATATAAGGTAAAATTTTCACCACCATTTCTATCCTAAGGGTTAAGATAAAACAATATAAAATAGGGTCGTTATAAATACAGTCGATTACGGCACCAAACGTGTTATCACAAATTATATCAAAATTTTCTCTTTGTAGTTATAAAATTTCAAACATTTAAGCCATTTTAACATTTCGACAAGATCACAAATTAAGATATATGCCTAGGTACTTTAGTAATTGTTTTATACTTTTTAAATTTTCATTTTGATCAATTAAATAAATTAAATCTATCAATTTCTTAAGTATTTCACAATATTGTACTGATATTTGTATTAAAATCATCATTTTTACAGTTATTATAATGTGCAGATAATACTATTATAGGATTTACTATGGATTTTTCTATACTTAGAAGTTTCTTCACCAATTCTCCATATCCTAAATCAAAATTTAATATTAGGTATTAATAAATATATTTGAATTATTTATTTGTTCATTGTCTAATACCATCACATAACTTGTAATAATAAACTAAATGTGCAAAATAATCCGAAAATACTAAAAACAATACAGGTTTATATGTATAAATAGTAATTTTTTTAAATATTATTTAAATTTTTCAAAAATACTTATGACCATGACAAACAAAAGCTAAAATAATAAATGTTTTTTTCTTTTGCGAATTACGACTTCTCGTAAAACAGACACATTCCGATCGCGTATTTTATAATATAATAATATTACGTCGTCCGTACACAAATACGCTGACGAGACGTTTATAATAACAATATAATAATAATAATACACGTCGTAAATTATATATAAACGTATACGGTCCGATATATTATCGTCTGAACGAAACATAAAAATATTGTATTATAATATTATTAAAATGCCCATTTATTCTCATGTTATATCTTGTACGTTTCTTCACCGTTCCTCGTATTTTTTCTTTTTTTTTTTTTCATCGACCTCTGAATTTTGTTTTTTTGCCGCGTGTAGGCGCGCATTCGTTATTATATTTACAACGGCCCCGTCGAAGAAGCGAAATATTCTCGGGACGTCGACAATAAAATTATACCTGACAAAGGGAACTGAACTGGCTACTGAATACTGATAAATTATAAAGGTGTCACATATTGTATAATATAATAATAAAATGCTTCACAATACGGGTACACCTACACACACATCGTATTATAATAAAAATTATTCACGCCGCCGCGCACCAAACGAGTACGAAATAATATTATATATATTTATTTATTATTATTAAATTTCTGAAAGATAACAAACGTTTTTATACGTTTCCATGTATTTGTTCGAAAACCCGATGTTAACAAATAATAATAATATATTATACGCTCGTCCCCAGTCTCGAATAATTATAATATAATCCATTTTTTATTTTTCATATAATATCTATATATTATAATTGCTGTCTAAAAAATAACGTATTGCGCGATTTTACATTTTGTAACAAACCGGACAATGAAATTTTATAAAATATCATATCCGAAAGGTTCGGCTCCAATTTTCTTTAATGAACTCCGACACAAAGTGTGTAGTACGAATTTTAAAATTTTACATGTACCTGTAGCTATACTATACTATATATCCAAGTAAATAAATAATAATATATAACAAATTAAACACGGATATTAAATATTAATATTGTTTAATACGGAATAAAATTTAAATTATTTTATACGTATGGAACTTTTAAATATTAAAAGTGCGTAAATAGATTATATAAGAACAAAATACAAAATTTATCAGCTATATATTTTTAAAGTTGATCTTCACTTTGTAAAAATATAACAATATTGTTCATCTGAGTTTTAATAAAAAATTTAAATGCGTAGTACGAATTTTTGTATAAACTAATGAAATAGGGATTGTATGTTAATGACGAGGGTTTAAAAAATAGTCAAATTAAATTAATTTAATATTAAATCGCTTTCTTCTCGTTTAATTAAAACTATACATAGCATTTTATTATATTACACGTTAAAATAACCGATGGGTAATGATTATATTATCGCCTAATTTTTTATTATTACTTCGTTCTTTACCGTTAGAATATAGAAAATCGATAATTTTTTAATTTAATTTTCTAAATCGTGTCGGCCGTTTATAATTTATAAATGTATACCTACCGCGTAAATATGTAAATTACAAAACACTTCACCAGAAATTAAATCACAACACATTCTTTATTATACACTATGAATCGCTTTCGTTATCAATTTAACAAATACGAGTAAGTATATGATAATATCTTGTACTGTAACTATTGTAATGCCCACTTAAAACCAATACTAATCAATTAGAAATATTTTTATTAATTTTTTTTTGTAAATTCTACGCAAAACGCAATGAAATCTTTTTTGTTTTCTTTCTTTGTAAAATAAAACGTTTTCCTGTGTAATTTGTTATGGTCATTCGGTCGCGTTGACTATTATAACTATTACAAGTCTATTATAATACTTCTAAATCTAATATACTTCCCGGAAGTTCGCTATAAGAATATTATTATAACTTTGTCAGCTCGTATTCTTTACAGTCCGAAGATTTAGAACTGAACAATAATACGCTCGTACACACGTTTTGTTGTGTCAGATATTATTATCTTCGTAGGTATTTGTATAATATATTATATTCTTGTCCGCGAGATATCCAAAAACTATTGAACCATATGCATTTCGATACAATAGTGTTTCAACAAAAAGATAAGTAAATACCGATTATTAACTATTCTTCAAATTTTTGTTTTTCCGTTTTAAATTCTTGGACATTTTTCGATTTTAAAACGGTGTAATCGACTCGAATTTCATATTCAATTATTGTTATTACTTTATTATTATTATTATTATTATTATTGGGTCATATTATATTGTTTGTTTATTACGGGAAAATACAATGTTTCCTAAAAACGTTAAATAATATTATAATATAATGGCATAATATACGAGTATCACGACGATTCGTTTCTATATTTATTTGTTTTTTTTTAACTTATAATCATATTATATTATACTTTTTAATCGATTTGTATACGTTGTCGTTCCGCGACGAATTCGATTCTCGCGTGTTTTCTACTCGTTACACATTGATATTTATAATATCGCGCGACAATATTTGCGCAACGAAAACGCGGCAAATCCATTGGGGACGGGATTTGACGACGCGTCCGAATAAAAATAAAAATAACCAAACGTTAGCATTTATATCGAAAAATAATCCGTAAACTGCGTTGAATCCCTTTTGAAAAACACGAGTCCGAATCCACCTTTTGTCGTCGCCGCGGCACCCGAGTCTCCCGTGGCGCGAGCGCTGGTACCCATCGCGGCCGCTGCATACAGCTCAATCGTAGTGTCGCGTCGATGAAACTCGATGAAACGTATATTACATAGTACGCGTTTGCGATTTTCGCAGCAGGTGAAATTTCGATCGCTCCGTATGTAATAATACTAAGTATTTTATTATAATTTATATAAAAATACGCGGTACGGTACGTACAGGTGTGACTTTCGAGATATTGTGTTACCTGCTGTATATATTTATTATATATTATATATATATTATATATATATATATTGATATACGCGTATATGCATTACACAGAAATCGAGCAGGTGGCCGTACGATAGGTTTGACCAGAGAGAGGTGAGAGAGAGAATATATACCGAATAAAATGCGTTTACAAAATATGTTGAATACGAAAAAAAATTGTATAAAAACCGCCTAGTTTGCGACGTAGACGGTTACGACTGCGGGATAACCGCGGTATCACAATGACCGCTATATAATATAACTTATATACGAGTATAAGAGACGAACATAAATCCGTCGCAATTCCGCATGTAACGTCTCCCGCCGCGGGCATCAGTACGGTTACATAAAAATACAATATTATAAATTATATAAAATATAACGTGTAATGCGTATAATGCAACGTATATAAAACGAAATAATATCGTCGGTCCGGTGTCCACGCAAAAGGTCGAAATATAATACGCGGAATCGGCAAAAAACGCGACGAGAGAAATATAAAATACTGTATATAAGTATATAATATTAGGTATACGTATTATATTGGTACCGCGGTATTATCGTCGTTATTATACCGCGGTCGAGCACGATCTAGATACGCGCCTAACCTATATGACATGTATACTGTGCGTATAAATAATATTATTATATAGATATTTTATTGCACTAGACCTGCGTATAATAATAATAATATAATAAAAGTATATAAATTATACCTATATCGTACGACGAAGAAATATTATTATTATTATTATTGTGATATATTCGTAGTCTTTTTTTTCTGAGAGATATCCATAGAGAATAATATAATATAAAAACTGCATGTAATGCGCATGTACGTATATCGTATATTATATTATAGTCCACGTATATACCTAGCATTTTATATCGTATATGAAATAAAGCCGTCTCGCGACACGACGATATGACGGCGGAATCGTGTGAGAGCTTCACGAGTAAATATTGTAATATATTATAGGTATTATATTATGTACATAATAATAATAATATATTGTATTGTGTATATAGATACCCACGTCGTCGGTCGGTTGGTTGACGATTTCACGGTTTGTCGCCGCGGCCATTTCGACCGTGGTGGTTAAAATATAGCTACCTAGGTATAAAATATAAAAGTATATGTATATATATATATATATATATATATATGTGTACTCTTTGTCATTGCGGTGTTGTAAAAAAATTAACTTTAAAAAAAAAATATTTACTTTAAATGATAGCCACAAATAATATTATAACTACTCGTATATAGCTCACGAATACACGTTATTATTAAGTTCAATAAGTACTTAAATGTTTAAAAAAATGTCAGTAGTAAGTTACTCTTACATTGGAAATTGGAATAATAAATTTTGAACGAATAAAAATTATTTATAATACCTATAATTTTTATAATCGATGAACAAAATCCGTAGGTATACTTGTATTAATTGCATATTATTATAATAAATGTTTAAAAAAAATATTTAAATTGTAATATTTAAAATAATATTCAATACTAATACATGATACTATAACTGTTTAAGAGAATAGAAAAATATTTATTTAAACACCGGTACTTGAATGGTGAATAATAAACTTCTGCGACTCGAGAACTTCCAACGTGAATCCGGTGAAAAAAAAAACAATAAGAAATGTTCATCAATCATTCAATCGTTGCGTTTTCTGACCTATAATAATATTATTCCGAATACACGCGTATGTGAACCGTTGTAGTACTTACGCAGAAGAGAAAGGAAAATACAAGTCCGTTTTTACCGGACTATTATCAATAATGAGATGAAAATACACTCGAAATTCGATAGTGGACCCAATTAAATTAAATACTATATACAACATTATAACTTTGAGTTTCTACGCTGCGAGGTTAAACGAAACGTACCTACATCGATTTCAATGATTTTATCGTATTTATTATCAATACGTAATATCATTTTGACGATTAAAATTTATAATAATATAATCAAACTCGAATAATACACAATGTGGTAAGAGGTATATATATTTCTAAAGAACTTAAATCTACAATTCTTATTACATTTTTTTCTTGTTAGAAAAAACACATTTGATATTAATTGTCATTTAAAAAAATTACAAGTGTATACTTTTTGTACTTATACGAGTACAATATAGTTTTTGACAAAGTAGAAATGCTACCACGAAAACGAATATAATAAATGATATTAATATTTAAAAAAAAAAATTTTTAATTTGTTCGATATCCGTTATACAAATAAGAAATAACGAATATCAAATTCGTATACGGATTAAAGGGCTGCAGTAATAATACGAGGGAGACGTTTTTAATATTTTTAAAAGAGACGTTTCATATACATATTCGTTCGAAGTTATAAAATATATAGTATGTATAATATACACGTGTCATGACTAGCAGGGTGCCTGTACAGGGTGCACATACGCGTAAACGTCAGACCGGACCGAAAACGACACATTTTTCGTATGATGTTAACCCTCGCGATGAATGGCCATAAATTATAATATATATATGTATTATATATCATATACCACGGTAACTTATTATATTGTATAATATGAGAACAAAATAATATGCTGTCTTCAACCCCCAAAAGACTCGCGGCCGTTTGTCGCCGGATTTTTTTCTTTGACAAGTTGACACGTATGTATAGACACACGGCATACAATATTATTATATTGTGGATACGGTGACTCGTAAAAGCATTATATTTTTTTTGACGTTTCCAAACCGTATAATAAAATAATATATATTATATATTATACGCGTATATCGTATAATCATCTTCATCGCGCGTCGAAAGAAACTGAACCCAGTTTTAACATTTTTAAAACGCACATAATATAATGATAACGTGCGTTCTTTTGTCCAATTATTATTATTATCGTAATATATATTATACGACCGACTACCGTGGTTAAAAAAAAAACGCGCGCGTTACGACCACTTGTCTCGTCCGGAGACAATAATATAATATAATTATATAATAATGATAATGCGCGACAATCGTATGGTATTTATTTTTATTTTTACGTCTATTTATTATATTATTATTAGTGGTAACGCGTAAGTGCATAAGTATAATGTGGCAAAATACAAAACGTTATTCAAAAATTTTAAATCCTACTTTATACCTATATATATTAATAATAATTATAATTTTTTTTTTTTTTTTTTTGACGTTTTATTAATTTAATATCAATTTAATTCGTTTTCGTTTTCGAACACTCTGAATAACATAATATAACAATCACCCCTCGGTAATATAATATATATATATATATAATATACTAATAATAACATTCATAATATTATTAATTATTATTAATGAATATACAGGGCGATCAGAAATTTACATTATATAAAAAATGGCATATGAATTATACATATAATGTATGCAAATTTACATGTGTTTGAAATATTATACAGGATAACTTCGATTAATTTTGTAATCAGAGATTTCGATAGGCCCTGTATAATATATTTTATAAAGGTATAGAACTACAGATGGATCAGTGTGGAATGCGCTTGTATACGCATATTAGATTCGTATATATCAAATCGTATATTATGTGAGTACGCGACTGAGACTGTGACATTGTTATATGTAATAATTACTATTATTGTTTGGAATTATTGCAACAAGGTCTTAAACCGTATACCGCGCGAATGAGGAGTAATAAAATTTATAAGATTTTACATTTTTGTTTTATAAAATAAACGATTGATTTAAAAAAAAAAACGCGATTATTTTTATTCCTCGCGATTTTGAAAAATGTTAAATTAATACAATTCACTATTTTACTTTATCTAGACTGAGGAGGACTGAGTCAAGACTGGCACTTTATTCCCTTTGAAAAAATATATCCATCTTGTAATTTTAATAAATTGAAACTTGTATAATAAACAATTTAAAAAATTCGAACCATTGGATATTCAACACTAAGGATGGTGTTTACGTCATTTTGAAAAATATTTTCTACCCCACGAGAAATTTCATTTATATAAGCGCCCGTGTACCTATTTTATTGAAATTTGTGTATCGACTATTATTAGTTTATTACTCTGCGATCGATATTATAAAAATATAAATTATAACTTTATAAGACGTATTATGAATTAAAAATATAATGTAAAAAATACGTTTATTATATGTATTCACACACAGATGACGATGTAGGCGGATACATAAACATATAATAATTATAATACGTGTATATTCCGACTTACGTTTTAATTTTTTTTAAATATTTAACATAACTATTATTGTTATACGGCGTGATCGAAACACATAGTGCTGTACCAGAATGACTGCATTTATTAATCGCGTATACGTTTTCGACGACATCGTATTATCGCTCTGTATATATAATACAATACTCACGCTGGTGTAAAATTAACCGTTTAACAATATATATGCGTATAGCGTATACCTTGCCTAAGTATTATATAAAATAATAATAAGATAATAGCGAGCTGCTCGCAAGATGCTCGTTAATAATTTACAAAAATAAAATAATTATAATTATCGTATATATATATACGTTATATCTTATATCTTATATGTAAGTATAATAATAATATAATCATAGAAATATGCGCGAGCAGAGAAATAGAGTCGATTAATCATGTTTCGCGCTGACACACGGTTCTCTCCACGTATATAATGATAATAATGATATAATGATAATAATAAAAAAAAATTATTATTATTATTATTATTATTATTATTATTATTATTTTGTCATCATCATGACGATGAAGACGATTCCGAATCATGGATAGGCCACTTTGATGGTCCAGAAGAAACGCGCTGGTTTTCGTCGATAGAGAAATGTTTTTGGTTTTTTCTTCGCGTTTCGTTTTATTGTTTTCTTCCGATTTTAATGGGTTCATTAGCGAAGAACGAGAATATAATATATATTATAATAATCGGTAAATATACTATACAAGAACGGGTCGGAGAGGGACAACCGATTGCAATTTATAAGAGAGATCAGCGTGACGTGCACGCGGAGAGTTAAGACCGGCTTTTTGCGCTTCAGTTCGTAAATCACAATATGCACACGACGGTTTTTATTTGCATACAGAGTGGTTATTGTAGCGTCTCTGTGTAGACCAACATGAGATTCGTTTTTATACATTTTGAGTTATCGATACCAATAGAACGCGTATTATTGGTTTTAAAATGACGCGCGTGCGTCTTTTCTTTTGATTTAATTAAAGTTTTCTATTTATATCTAAAAGCACGATTTTGGATAATAAATGTGGTTCGATTAACATAAGTATGGTATGCTACTGTATGCTCTCGGACGTTTCAATATATAAGATTCCATCTAGTAGATACTTTATTTGATTAATTTTTTGAATTTATCGATATATTATGCATTAATATAATATATGTAAAACTACTCGTGTATACTAAAAACGGTAAAAATCTCGGAAACCATATATAATTTTAAATAATTTGATTTTACCTATTTTATGTTTGGTTACTAAAGAAATTTCAGATATACGAGTATATACAAAGACTTGAAAATGTTCCTATTGAGTATTCAAATAATAATACTTGTATAATTTTACACAAGTGATAACATTTAAATTTGATTTTTTATTTTTTTAACTTTTAATTCAAAATATAGGTTAATATAGTCTTATTTATTTATCAGCTGTATATCTATATGAACTTCTCTCAGAATCGTTTTTTTTTTCGAATTCACTGATTTATTATTGCATTCAAATCTTAATTTTATCATATAACAAATTGTATGCGAGTCACATTTAAAAAAAAAAATAAATAAATACGATGAATCCCTATGTACATAAAGTAGGTATCTGTATTTATGATATTAATTAAATATATGCATTTTTATTTGCTGTAGGTGTCTATAATGTTTGTGCTATACTATTATTATACATAATTATTTATATTTTATTTTATTTATATATAGGTAACAAAAATTGAACTTTTCTATCATTTTTTTTCTCGCCACTCCACAAAAAACACTATAATACTATAAATTATAATATTAATAAAATACAGTGAATATAAGCGACGATATAATAATAAATGAAAAAAATACGTTTAAATATATTTATTATATTATTATTATATACGCGTCGTCTATAATTATATAGAAATTTGTCGAAATATGTGTATATAATTTCATCGTCATTTCGACTTCCCGATTTGAAACAATCCTTCTGTAATAAAGACGTTACTGTTCGTCGGTCAGTGGTTTTTGCGGTTACCGTATGGTCATACATATTACATTATACGTGTCGAGTTTTAAATTATTTTTTTTTTTATTCGTTTTGTCAATAAACGAGATTACAGATACGCGTATTTACACGAGTGAAAATATACCGCTCTTATATTACATTATTATATCGTCACGAAACGGACAATAATCGGACAAATGGCCGACAGTAGCGTCAAAATGGCATCGCTCTAAAGTCCTAGAGACCCTCGGGTACATTGTTGAAGGAGGTCGAAGGGAACGGTCGCGTGCTTAACGTGACGGCGTCGAAAATCGTATATTATTATTATGAAATCACTTCGGGGGGAGTCGGGTGAACGAGCGAAACATCAAACGCGGGGTGGACACATACGCATAATATTATAACAACCCTTCGACGAAACCCCAAAATTACGATGACGCGTACACTTTTGATGATTACATAATATTATATACGAGTATAATTACACATAATATGTTAACGCGTGCAGAACGTGTTTATATTCTTACACGAAATCATGGAACGCGAATTGCATAATAAACGATGATTACATTATCAATACGTTGCAATAATGGAAAACTATAATATTATAATATAAAATTTGTGGCTTCTGCCGCTCGTTATAATATATTAAAATATACGTAGAAAACTTAAAAGCCATCGTCTGTATGTTTTTAGGAAATTTTACGAGCGGTTCTTTTTACCAAAATTTTTCCAAACTATAAAAATCTATTATTGAATATAACGAAAAAAAGTTCCTATATTGTTGGCAAAACGCATCAAAAAAACGATATAGGCATTATTTGTAATAAAAAAATTTGAGACTCATCTATACCGAAAACGAAAAAAGTGTTATATTAAAAAAAAGGCAGTATAAAAATAGTGTGACGTAAAAAAAAAAAAAAAATTATGACTGGTATAAAATATAATATTATAGTGGATTGATAAAATAATTTTTGCCTACTGATAGCATAAATTATAATATTGTATTGTGACAGCATCGTAAAATAATACTTATACATTAATTTAACAATTACATAATAATAATATTTGATAATTCAACTATATCATGATAAAAACAGAATAATAAGAAATAAAAAAAAAAAAAAAAATAAGACGTGAGAAAAAAGAGCAAATTATGCGAGGCGCCGGGCCGGGATACAATAAAAAAAATGCACTCTTGGCGAAAAAAAAAATGTATAATTTAAATTATAAATTTTTATATTATATCCGATGATGACTGTAACATTATTTAATACAAATTTGCACAATTTGGTCACCAAAGAAAATAATTTCACTTTTTTTTTTTTTTTTTTAATTTAATTTAACAGGTTAATTTTTCTTAATTTATTATAATTTAGCCAATAGGTACAGGTAATCCTCGTATACGTCATTTTATTAAAAAAAACTGCAAAAACGTAAAAAACTTAATACATTTTTGTCAAAGGTGTAGGATAATATCTATTGTATAATTATTGCGCACACGTTATGTAGGTATATGTTATGGTTATAATTTTTAAAATTTTCAAATCTATTTGTATTGCGATTGTTTTTTTATTTATTTTTTACTTTACTATAAATCGCATTCGAACTAATATAAAATGCAGCAAAACATACCAACAATTTCGAGTGCCTGATAAAACACAGAAAAAAACGTTCATAAATCGTTAAGATTGCGTTCGACAATTCACCATATATATACAATAATAATAGGTACGTAATATAATAATAACTATTATAATATTATTATACCGAGATGCGCAAGGTCACAGCGTGTTATATCATCAGGACGCGGTCATTTTGAATTATTTCAATACATAATATAGACATTATAAGTTATACCTAACCGTAATTAGTTTGATATACAATATCATAGTGTATATTGTAACATGTTATACAGAGCGATCGCAAGATTTCACGTAACGAACACGTGGTTTCCAACGTAGGACGTTGATCGCTCTGTACGTGAATACAATAAAGCAATATCGAATTGTTTTTATATAATATTGTATAACGGGTATAGTCGTACATATTATTATGTTATACTTGTATAATATTATTATTATTTAATTTACTATCACGGCTAGAACGATTGCGGTAGTTATATACTTAACTGTCGTCTGTGGGTAGTTTTTGTTTTTGTTTTTTTTTTTAAATCAGACGCGCGAGGTCGTCACATTGATGGTCGTCGTACCTCGTACACAAATATTATATAATACACGGGAGTGAAAAAATAAGGAGAGACGAAAAAAGTGAATTTTTTGAAACGCAATAACCTCGAGGAACAAAAAAAAAAAATACAATATTATATTTTTGGTGTAATATATTATGAATTCACGCTTTACGATATTTTATAATAATTATTAAAATCATTATCGCGGCTTCAGAGGCGCGGTAGACTTTGAAATCGAGACCTGCGGAGGAAAGTCAAATGACCCGGACGATGGTAATAATAATTGCGAACGGTTTTATGGGGCGTAAAATGAGCAATTCCATCGTGCAAGAACATATATTATTATTATATATAACGATACTTATAATATATTCACAAATACGATTTTACCACATTATACAAACGATAATAAGTGTAATGTGCCGAATACGTGTGTGAAAACACCGACTAATTAAACGCGAGTTACACGTTATAATACCTAATGCATATAATTATTACATTTTATTATATTATATGAAATATAAACATTTTCAATGTACATTAAAGGTCGGATCATACACCGAATTTATGAGTACTATTATGTTATTATAATATTCCACGCCTATTTTACGATTATTGTTATATTGAGATTTGAGAGACCACTAAACGCATTGTGTGTAATATTATGAAAAAGAGAAGAGTTAAAATTTCGTCCCCCGAATTCGACCGTATCCTGATCGAATATATACATTTAAAAATATGTTATAAATTTAATCGAGTGCAAATAATTATTTTTCAGACGTATTCAAATTCGAGTGTATTTATCTTAAAATCCAATACTTTTAAAAATAACATAATATATGCGTATTTTACTTTAGGTATATATTGTGTAACGTCTAATTTTAATAATATTTTAATTGTGATAATGCGCGCGTATTCACATCGCTCGGGCGTTAAATTCGAATCTGAGTATTTTTTATATAAAAATAAAATAAAATTTTTTGGCAATCTGCAGTTTTTTTCCAATATTTTAAAATAACATTTAACGTATTTACTACCGCATTTATTCGTGTTAAACAATATTATTCGAATATTATAAAATGATTTAAATACCCATAATAATCAAAAAAATATCCATGTTCGTATACGTCATATTATATTATGGTCACACACTGACTACCAAGTCACTATAAGATACCAATACCACGGTCAACTATTATTCACCTGTAATATTACCTATAATACTTTACCGTCATTTAGGGTTTACAAAGTTAGTTAGCGGTGGTTACAAATAGTATTATTATATTATGCGCTGCATGCTGCGTGGACACGATAATATACGCACATATAAATATATATAACGCATGCACAGCAATCGTATAATATAATATAATATAATATAGGTACGCGTTTCTTTTGAAGTCACGTTTTAATATTAAAATATTATCCAATAATAATAATAATAATAATAATGTTGTAGTTGGACGGGTTTGATTCGTGAGAAAAGATATATAATAATAATATATTATTTACTTAAAAAAAAAATAATAATAATAAATAAATAAATAAAAAGATTATATACCTATATTTTAATAGATATGTAATCTATATACGCCGTGGATTTTATTATTGCTACATTCGCTATACGTACCGAATTCGAAATTGTTTTTACTATATATTATTATTATAATATTATACTATTTATACGTTATACCAGTTTTAGACTTTTAGTACCTAGGTATATGTTCGAAAGAGAGACACCCGAAATGGAGATGAAGAAACACAGAAACCGCAATATGGATAAATTAATAAAATAATATTATAATGTCCTATCCGGTTCAATTAGTGTTACAAGCCGTATTATAATATAATTTATTTTATGTTAAAAAAAAAAAAAAAAAAAAAAACGAATTGGATTTAAAAATATTTCTATTTTATTGTAATATCGTAATATATTATTATTAAAACGCGGGCTAGTCTTACACACCTTTGCCTATTAAGGACACGTTTTATTTATTTAAATTAACGAATTTGTTTCGCGTGTATTAATACACACACATAACGTTATAATATAAATTAAAAAATAAACAACGCGTACGACAGTAATAATAATAATAATAATAATAATAATAATAATAATAATAATAATAATAATACGATTATAACATCATAAAATAATACGCGTGGAACGTATATTCAAATCGATACTTAACGAATTTCTTCCGGTCCGTTAAAACGTGATAGTTTCGTCGTTACGTCACATGTTTAACAACTTTCGTGTATTATTATTATAATTTAATTGGTTTATCGTCGTAAATATAGATAACATATTTATAAATAACTATAATAATATTCGAATCAAACGTAATAAAAATATTTTATACCAACCACTTTGATAAATTCACGCCATCGACTATATACGAATATACGATACACTTTACGCCCATCTCGGATCCTATTTATGTTTTCTTCACTCCTTTTACTTATTATTATTATTATTATTTTTTTTTGTTCCGTATTTAAACGTCTAATTATTTACATTTTTTCTATCACGATTTTTCATGGAATAATTCGTATTTTCCCGAGTACGACGTCCAAAATTCATGCCCTATGCCTATATCGTGCCCTATCTTGTCTAGAGAAAGCGCCCGTTTTCTTAGTTGGTACCTAATTCAGTAATATTCGTATATATTATATATTATAAAAAATTAGATTAAAATCGTTTATAAATTATTATTGATATAACGTATAAGAAGCTTTAAACTATAATTTTCCGCAGAGACTGCTAGCCAAACGTAATATTAACCTCAGCATAATTTTTTTTTTTTAATCTATATTTTATTTTAACATACATGTAAATTATATTTAGTTATTAATGATTACCTTTGATTTTCGAATTCTAAAATCATGCTATTACATACGAGTATTATAAGTTATAACACGACTGTTTTTCATAATATTATTATATAATATATACCGAATAATATGATAATAATTATTAAAATAAAACGTTTTGTCCTTTTTTTTCTATTTCGCCAACGCTATCTATATAATATATTATATATATGATTATAATTTAGGAGGACCTGTTGCAGATATACCCGAAAACGATTCTCGGGCCATGCGTCGTACATTATTTTCTACTTGCCGTTAAAATGATTTTTGAATGTCATTCGACTACTTAATTTTTGGATGCTACGCATTGTTCAAACAAGACATGACACATAGAACCGTCGGAATTATTATTTTTATTTATTTTCTGAGCTCGGCTATTGTGCCTTGTGCGGTATTTCGATCCTATTATATTACTTAAAAGATAATAATAATAATGTGTTTTTATTGTTCCTTTCGGTTTATATAATATTATTATTTATACGTACAGAATAAAGTGTAGTGCAGGTATACGGACTACGAATGCAGAAGAGAGACGCGATCGGAAGACATGTCCAGACAACAGACGGAAGCGTTTGTCCCGGGCGAAACCAAACTATAAAAGAATGTATACAGAGTGATCCGAAATGTCTTTTAATTTTATGAGAAATTTCAAAATGTTCGTTGGATAATACTTCGACCACTCCGTGCACAACAAAGATATCATCTGTATTACGCGCTCTTGCTTCAATTATTATTATTTCGGGTCCATATACCTATTATAAACGCATCCTTATGCACGTTGGACAATAATAATTCTGGGAAGGAAGTCTCGCGTTTGCCGTTTCGATATTATTATTATTATTATTATTATTATTATTATTATTATTATTATTATTATT
>JAIUCT010000016.1:2054429-2082580 GCA_021307375.1 Tetraneura akinire | reverse complement strand
AAAAAAAAAAAAAAAAAAAAAAAAAAAAAAAAAAAACAAAAAATAATCACACATCATTGTAAAACCAATACATTCTTCGCTTCGCTCAGAATCTAAAATACTATATATATTATAAAATTTTACACATTTTAATCTTCATAAATAAAAATGTAATACCTATATACCTTATTAGTAAGAGATGACTTAAAGAATATGATTAAATTTAAATTAAAAGTTGAGTATTTATACTTGAATCACAATAAGAAACGTAGTTAGTGGCAATCAGGTACTACCCATTTGTTTCCCTTTCTGAGTGAATTACTTGTTTGTAACTTTTACCAACATGCACAGTACAATCAACATACTGCAAACTGCACATAATCATCAATAAAAAACTATTAATAATAAACTAATACAACGCTTCTATCATTGATGATGTTCCAAGTCTGTGCTTGTAATGAACTCATGCCTTTGTGTATAAGTCAACCGCCAACTACTTTTCTAATTATGAATAAAGTATACTCCTTTTTATTTTTTATTGTATCAATTTAATAAGAGCAGGATATATTTATGTAAAATAGAATTAAATAGATTATGTTACAAAATATATAATTAGATTAGTGCTAAAAATGTGATACTAAATTACAAAACAATTTTGAAAAATAATAATCATGTAAAAGATATATTATAAGGGCATATTGAATATTAAAACAAAGCATGCACGTTCATAAATGTAAAAAAAAAAAAAAATATAATAAACATCAGAATTAAGATACGAATATTTTATATAAAACAATTTCAAAGAAAAAAATAATAATGAAAACCCATAAAACAAAACAAGGAATAAATTTAAAACTGAAAAATATGATTTTCCTAATAAAAAGGTATTTTATACAAGTAAGGATGAATATTAAATATTTTATAATTATCTTTAAATTTATAATAATATTAAATACAATAATTTTTACCAAAATTTCTTTTTCGTGTTGTTCAGCAAATTGGTTAAACAAATTTACAATCATTCCAGCATTTGAACAATCATAGACATAAATAGAAGGTGATCCCATCCATGATTGTAAATCATAAATAGACAATGGAATGTATTGGGTATATGCCTAAATTATAATTTTTATATAATAAATATTATATACAATATTATTGAAATTAACGAACCCTATTAAACACCCAAATTTCACCATTTGATGTAGGTTTTGGTACACCATGGCCATTATAATGAAAAAGTACTCTTTCTTCTTTTGCATTTCGTCTCAAGGAAACGCATAATTTTTTTACTTCCTCTATAGTTGGGTCTAATGATTGTTTGTAACGTGCCCTCGGCTGCCACCTTTCGTACTGTTTTTGTAAATTTCCTCCAATCATTTCTAATGCTTTTGAAGGAATCATCATCAATGGATCTATATTATAAATTAAAAACGTAAATAAATAATTCTTTTTTTTTTCATTTTCAATTTTGTACCTATCCAACATTCTAGACGGGCGCATGGTTGTATTTTGAAAACATCTGGAGGATCCACACCCACATTCAAACATAAAACCAGAGCAACACTCACTGTTTTCATCTAAATAAAAAATATATTTATATTTAGGTACAAAGTAATATTATTACAGCAAAAACCCAATTGGACGAATGAACATATTAAAAAAATCGAGAATAACGATTGTCCTTGTTCACTATTTAGTGTTTAGTACTCACTCGTTCCTTGAGCCTCCACGAGTTGACGACAGTTTCGACACTTTTGATTTCTTCTGTGTGTCTTTTTTTCGTAAAACATAATGGTAACTGCCAATCGACAGGAGATTCTATACTTTCGGCACAGCCGGATGATTTGGACAACGTTTCTTCCATTCATGCAGACGTTGATGAATAATCAATGAATGTAAACAAAATATTCGTCAAAAAAACGGATGCGATTTTAAAATATATATATATATAAAAGACATAAAAATTTGAATTGAAAAATAAATTCAACAACAACGCCCGACCTCGTGTTTATTATCAGATTATTTTATCTCTTATAGTCAATATGATATTTTGATAACCTTATTGTGATAATGGTATTTTTTACGTTACCATTTTCGGTTTCTGTGGTAAAAAAGTTCTTTTACCACAAAAATTGCACATGTGATAAAATAATATACTCAAGTATCTTCTATATGACATTAATACTTTATTAGTTTATTACATATAAAAATAAAATTATAAATATAATAATTTTATAATTCAAAATCTCACTTTTCACTTTTTTTTTTCACTAATCACTTTTTTTAATGTAAATTGTAAATTATAATATTAATATCATTGTGCAATTTTATAGCTAACCAATTTGTTTGGCATTGTTCACTTTCACTAAACAGATATAATAATAATTAATATTGCACATATTTTATTATTTTTTGTTTTTACTTTGATTAGTGTTAAGTACAGTAAGTTAATCATGTTAAAATATATATTATTGACTTGTAATATATAATATTTTTGATTCTAGATATGGATAAAAAAATGACATCATACAAGTCTCGTCCAGCATCGTCTAAACCATCAGATCCTAGTTGTGTAATATGCTTTAAAACGCAATCCATTTCTTCGATTGGTGCATGCGATCATCCTGTGTGTTACGAATGTTCGACCACTATGCGAGTGCTCTGTGATCAAAAGGAATGTCCAATATGTAGGCGAATACTAACAAAGGTACTTATTAATAATTAACTTGATTTATTAATTTATTATGATTAATATTTTTGTTTGTGGTGCCATTTAAATATTTAACTGAAAATTGAATGTTAATATTACCTATAATACTTATAATTCTTATCAGTAGTAATTATATTATTATCATTAATACAAGTAATGAAATTAACTAATTAAGGTAAACATTTTTGATCATTCTTATATAAATACATTTAAAATTATAAAGTAATTTGAAATATCACCCAAAAGTAGCTGTTAAAAATAAGATATAATAAATAATTAAAATTGGCTATATTTGATAAAATATTGAATTAAAAAAGTTTAATAAAAATTAGTTTCATGTTGTATTAGGTATATAAAACAATTTTAAATATCTATAATATACCTATATATACAGGGTGATCAGAATTTCATGTTACAGCAATTTTCTCTGTAAATATTCAAAATAGAGAAAATGTTATAATAAAAAAACTATTTAGTTTTACCTATATAATCTAAAATTATTTGTATGTTAAAAAAATGTAAATGCCCTTAAGGGGGTTTCAGGGATCAACTTTTGAAAATCAAATGGTAACCCTTATTTTTTATACATTCATTATTTTTGAAAAAAATTTTGGTGGTATAATTTTTTTTTAATATTTAATACTCTTAAAATGAGAGTGATTTGAATTTTTTTATAATATTGTAATTTTATATAGTTCAATCTAGATAGCGTGGAATATTTTGCTGATGGACTCTTATGCGAGAACATAGGCAATAAAAATGCAAGCGCGCACATTACAGTTGGTGCCGCGCCGTGATGTCTGTAAGATTGAACCATAATTAATATTATAACCTATGCAATTTAAAAACTACAAATCACTCTCATATTAAGAGTATTAATGATTAAAAAAAAATAAGGGTTACCATTTGATTTTCAAAAGTTGATCCCTCACACCCCCATTAAGGGCATTTAAATTTTTTAATATACATATAATTTTAGATTAAATAAAACTAAATAGTTTTTTTATTATAAAATTTTCTCTATTACGAATATTTACAGAGAAAATTGCTGTAACATGAATTCTGATCACTCTGTATAATAAATTGATTTATAATTTTAAATTCATAATATATTTATAGGTATAATATAATAAATAAAATAAAATATTAAAAACTAAATTAAAATTTTTAATACAATAAGTACCAATCTCGTATTAATATTTTTTATTAAAATCCTAAATTATAAATAACTTATTATTATAGGTAATAACAGTGTTCTCAAAAATATTTAAATAAAAATAAAAGTTATATTATACTTTATTATCATTCTAAAATATAAATTATTTAATAAAAACCTAGAGTTTTACCAAAATAATATTGGTCATTTCAGTATTGATTAATTTATTATTTTATAATAATTAATGAAAAGCCTAACTGGATACTGCTGTGGAAGGGTTACAGGTGATTAAGTGAGGAAAGGATAATGGTGATGTTATAGTATTATGTTGTAATTTAATTAAGATTTGAATGCAATGATAAATCATTACATTCGAAAAACGATTGTGAATGAAGTTCAGTCAGATAATAAAGGTATTGAATTAATTTAAATTTTCACAAATTTACTAAAATGTCATTAGTCAATATTTGATGAAGTATTTATCAATCATTATCACCATTAATTATTCAATAGTATTCTTCCCTTATATATCCATAAAAACAAAAACCATTTTAATAATATAATAATAATACCTAACAATTAGTATGGGTAATCATTATCACTACAATCGCTCATATAAGACTAATATTATTGTTAATTTAATGTTTTTAACAAAAAAATATTTATATCATATTAATTGATTGATTTAATCATTTGCCACTACTGACTATTGTTGTTCATTATCTCATTAGTCATTTATCGTTAATGTCCATCACTAATCTATACCTATACTTGACTGAACTATGCTCAGTATTGTTTTTTTCGGATGTAATGATTTATTATTGCATTAAAATTTTAATCAAATACAACATAATAAATTTTAATCAAATACAACATAATGCTATAACATCACCATTATCCTTTCCTCACCTTTAATCCTTCCATAGCAGTATGCAGTTCGGCTATTTATACTTTAAACAGCTATAAGAAAATATGATAATTGATATTTTATTAATATTCCAAAAATACGTTATCCAATATGTATGTATGCTTCAATAACATTTTTAAAATCTTTTAAATTTTTTTGTCAATTATATATAACTTTATTGTAAAATATTTGAAATAATAATAAGAATCTGCAAATATATACCATAAATAATGATTTTACTATAATTCCAACTTAAAACACATATAAAAAGAAATATGTAATAATATGTAATATTTTGGGAATATGATAATATATATATTAGTATGCTTCAATAAAATTTTCAAAATGTTTTGCTTATTTTATTAATTATTAATTGTAAAAGTATTTAGAAATAATAAGAAGAATACTTGTACGGATTTTAAGATTTTCGATTAAATTAAAAATATCAATTTTAAATTTATCACATATATATATATGTATATATTACCTGTGTGAATACTCAAAAAAAATTTTCAAGTCTCTAAATTCAAAATTGCCTGATTTATCGTGAAATATTGAAATTGAATTCGTCAAAATTTTAATTTTCGTGAAAATGCCGTTTTCTCGTCATTTTTTGGTTGTTTTTTCTATTGCATTGAGTCAATTTTGAGAAATCCAAAAAATGATCTAAATAAAATAACAACTACATCCACTTTCCAACCAGAAACATATGCTATTCATGAAAATCGGAGCATTATTTAGGGTAGTAAAAGTGTCTTCAGATATAAAAACAAACAAAAAACTTAAAAGCAAGGGAGAGATACTGGTGTGCAATCATAGTGTTTATTTAAATCATTGCATTCGAAAAACAATTCTTAGCGAAGTTAGTCAGATAATGTAGGTATTGATTAAAATGTTGACATTTTTTATTAAATACTTAAAATCCAAAATTTTATCACACTTATAGAAACCTCATAGGTACACAAAGAGATAATAAATGAACACCCTATAAAATTTTCAAATCTCTAAGTTTAATATAAATGCTCATAAAATTCCTTGGCACCTTAATGCCCGTATTTGACAGAACTTTGCTCAAAATAATTTTTTTGAATGCAATGGTTTATCATTGCATTCAAATTCTAATTAAAATTAAACACTATGATTTGCACACCTATTATACCTGCGGCAAGAGTATCAGCTCTTCTTTTTTACAAATAAATCTGTTTAAAACAAAAATAATAATTAATAAAATATTGAAAATTGAGTTTTTTATTTTAAGTAAGTCATATCTCTTATAGAAACACTTAAAGCCATTATTACAATGTCATGCTAAGCTTTCTGCTAATGTAGTGGAAGACTTTCATCGTTCATTCTTAAAAATATTGTGTTATAATATTATGCTTAACCAATTCTGACTACTAAAATCATCTTAGTGAATACCTTATTTAATGACTACATTTTACAAACACTAACAAATTAGTGACTAGAATCCATATAGTTGTAAAATCATATACAATATCTATTTCCAAATTCAATTAATATTTCATTATTAACAAGATCACATATAAACTGATTCGATAAAGCCAATGAAAGCTGTTGTATTGTTTGAAATAATTTAGCGAATAGTTAGTGGCCGCATAAACATTGAAAAAGGGTTCATATTAAAATCAGCACTGTGCAAAAGTGTATGCTAGTTTAACTGACAGCTAAATAAATTCAGCATATTATAAGAACAGCACTTCATGTATACCTAAATATTAAGTTACCAATATTGAGTTTTTAGTCAAAGTTACTTTTTGTTCTATTAAAAAGTTATATAAATATGATTATATTTAAATGAAATAATATGTATACATTTAAAATCCTCTTAATATTATTATATTATGTTCTATATACGAGTACAGAATAATATATATTTATGGAATATTATTCTAAACTTTGAATAAAAATATAATTTTAAATGGTTTCGAAGAAATATAAGTTAGTGTTAAAATGCTTGATGAATATTAGTAAATATGTATACTAAGATTAAATTATTGTTTTAGGTAATTTTTACAAAAGAGGTTGACCTGTTTAAAAATTTGGAAAGTCGTCAATATTCCCGTTATAATAAAAAATATGGAATTGCATTTAATGATCATTCTGTTGAATATTCTTTTGAACAATTATTGCGTTGTTACTGTAAGAAATGTTATGATCGACCAGATTTTGTAGTATTTGAACAATTGGTTGCACACATGGAAAGAAACCATCGTTTGTACGCTTGCCGTCTTTGTGTAAAACATTTAAAGGTAATATTAATTATCAAAATATTATTACCTACTAAACATAATAAACCTATAGGAATTATTACTTTTTTATTCATAATTTAAACACTTTTCTATTTTTTATGATTAATCATTATAAAAAAAATATTTATTTTTGAGATAAGTAATATTTTATATCTATACTAAACTGTTTAATCTAAAATTAGGTATGTCAAAAAATGTAAAATAATTAAAAATTAAAATATAAATATATATTATTTACCTTACTTAAAATTAAATAATCTAAATATTGATATGTATTTATTTTGAAACAAATAGATATTTCCAAGTCAACGGCGTTGGTATAACTATGACGAATTAACTAGACACGAGGAATGTGGAGATCCAGATAATACATCTCATCGTGGCCATCCACAATGTCATTTTTGTAGTATTCGGTATTTAGATAAAGATGAGCTTTATAAACATTTAAGAAAAGAACATTTCTATTGCCATTTTTGTGATGCTGATGGAATTCAAGATTACTACATGTATGCTGATTATTATTAAAAGTTAATATTATTGTTTAAGATGCTAAATATTTTTTATGCCTATTACATTTATGTTATCCAGGACATATGAATGGTTGAGAAAACATTATCATGATAAGCATTATCTTTGTGAAGAAGGAAATTGTGTTAATGAACAATTTACTTCAGTTTTTCGTTCTTCAATTGATTTACAAGGTAATCAAATTTTAAAACTAAAAATTTAATAAAGTAATATGTATAGATAATTCAATAAAATATTTTATAATTTAAAGTATTATATATATATTTTTTTTTACTAGCTCATAAAGCACAAATGCATAGTAAAGAATTGGGAAAACATGGTTCTAAAGAAATACGTACTATAAAACTTGAATTTAACTTACGACCACGTCATAATCCAACAGTTGAAGCTGGTAGACCAAATCTATATCAACCACCGCCTGATAACTCGTAAATATATTTAAATTAAATTAATTAGCATATTCTATAAAATATAATATGAAATATAAGTAATATTATAAATATATAATATAATAATGTAATATATAAAAATATAATACTGAAATTTTATACTTTATAGTTACCATGCTGTTCACCAGTCTGACATTAATGTTAGGAATACTTCTGATTTCCCATCACTAAATGGTCAACATACAACTGTTTTACCATGTGCTCGTACTAGGAAACAAAACCAATCAGTAAATACACAAGATTTAAATTCTTTTCCAGCTCTTGGTCAAGAACAACAACAAGTAATTCCTGTCAAGCCTCAACCAAAACCAGCTAATAGCATACGAATGGCCGCTGTAGTAATGAAAAAACCCCCTGAACTTCAAAAACCAGATAAAAATAATAAAGACTCTTCTGGTTCACGGTTGCCAAACCAGGCTAAAGATTTTCCATCTTTAGATGGTAATCAACAGCAAACCTCAAGAAACAGAGAAGTTACACCATCAGTATCATCTAGTTCTGGTGGTAGTTGGGTATCTAAAGCCAAGACTGCAAATGAAAAAAATTTAGATGAAAAAAAAAAAAATAAAAAAGAACCAGCTGCTATAAAGAAAAAAATTGCTGAGGCGCCTAAAGTGCCAGGGCCGTCAGATTTTCCAAATTTAAATAAAAAATTAGAACCTACAAAAAGCAACCTTGCCAAGTTGGGTAACAAAAAGAAAATGGATAATTCAAAAAAAAATTCTCCCCCAGATAATCATCACAGTAACAATAATCAAAACATTAAAAAGAATAGTGCTGTACATGCTGATTCCGAAAATGCTAATAATTCCAAAAAAGCAACAGAAAACATCAAATCTACTGTTGGCAACAACAAGGAAAATAATAAACCAAAAGCAAAGTGCAATGAAACTGTTCAGTTTAACGGTGCTAGTGATGTAACTAAACCATCATCGACTGTAAAATCAACAGTTAAAACCGAATTAAATACAGAAACAAAAAAAGAATCACAAAAAAAAAATAAAGGTAATGGATCATCTATGTCAGTACTACTGATAAAATCAGGAGAAACCACCACAGATAGTACCAATAACAACCAGAAAGATAAGAAAAAAAGAAAAAAGAATGAAAACAAAGAATTAGAAAATGTAACTGAGTCAAATTCCATTCAACGGTCCCATGAAAATAATTCTTATGATCATTCTTTAAAATTGGCAACACCTAAAATACCACCTGGTTTTGAAAATCAAAGTTTTCATCAAAATCATAATCACAATATGTCAATAATTAGAGCTCCACCAGGTCTAACTAATACTAGTGGTAATGAGAATTCATCTACAATTTTACAAACAACTCGGATTAAAGCTCCTCCTGGTCTATCATTGACAACACCCAATGGTAAAGCACCACAAGAATATACACATCCAGTTGGTACAACATTCCGAAACCAGGTGTTGATTAATAACCTTATGGAGGCATTAGTATCAGTTCAAGATGGTTGTTTAGATACATTTGAAAAGTTTAAAGAAATGTCTACATTATTCCGGAAACATCTAATAACTGCTTATGATTTTTACTCATATTGTGTAGAAGCATTGTGCCCACGCAGTTTTGAGACTATTTTTCTGGAATTAGTGTTACTGTTACCTGATATTCAAAAGCAACAGGTATATTATATTTTTTTTATTAATATAATTAATATAAGAGCATATATTGAAATTAAAAACTCCTAAAACCTTAGAAAAAATTTAAAATTTTTTAAAAATTAAAAATAAGCTAAAAACAAAATTTATTTTTATATTATTTTTTCATTTATTTTTATTTTTATGATTTCTATACTTTATATTTAATTTTACATATTATATATTCATGTTTTGGTGAATAATAAATATTAAATACTAAAATACAAATAATATATGTATAATTATATGTAATGTAAAATTACAAGTTTAAGTATACATATAACAGTTACGTATATTATATACATATAAAATATATGAAAAACAGAAATACTTATTTAATTTTTGTCAGAAATGATTTTTTTTTTTTTTTGTAATTATATTAAATTGAATAATTTTTTTTAAAGGAATTGCTTTTCATTTACAATCGAAATCATAGAGAAGAGATGAATGTTGAAATTTGCAAATACTGCCACCAAGTGTTGAGGACCATTGATATGGAACACCACATGTCTGTTCACACAAATACACATTGTTAAAGTTTAACAAAACATCCTATAAATGGGAATATGAGACAATACGTGTATTTTATTTTTATGATACCCAATTTTAATGTAAATATAAATTTATTGTATTATATATTTATATACTATCCCTATCATAGTTTATATATATATATATATTTTTTCCAATATGCAAATTCAAATGATTATGTACTGTTTTATTATTTTAAAAAATTATTTATTTAATTATACAGTATAATAACAATTTAGAAATCCTAAGTTTAAATTAATATGTTTGAAAATAATTTTGTATTATTATCTTTTAGTATACTAGTATTAATTATATTTGTTAAAGCTCAATGCATGTTTAAGTTATGATATGTATAATCCAGATATTTTGTATAACTGTATAATTTTATTTATAAAGTAATTGTTATTTTTAAAAAGAAAACAAACTTTATATTAAAAATACTATCTTTATATAAGGTATACATAATTTATGCCATTATATTTTATTTATGGAAAAGATGTAATTGATAGGTTTTCAAATGTACAATTTTTATCATATTGTTTCTAATTTTAATTTAAGAGGAATACGAATGGACAGATTTTTATTCTATCGGACAATAACATTATTTTAGACTAATAATAAAGTATGCATATTAAAATAATTTTTTTTTTTTTTAGTTTATGTTTAATATCTTTAAAATACATTATTTATTATCTTTTTAAATCCATTATTATTTTAATAGAATACTATAAAATAAACCACACATAAACTGTAAAAAACATAATTAAAGTATTTAGGTAAAGCCAAAATATTAATTTTATACCAATATGTAATCTAGTAGTATCAATAAAAATGTATTAAATAAAAGAAAGTAATTAAGATGAAAATAAAAATTGTTATTGTACAAGTTAATGGATGAACTATGTAAATAAAGAATATGCAAGAGATCAAGTTGAAATTTAGAATGGCTATTGCTAAGAAAGAAAATAAATATTATTTTAATATGTTAATCACTAACAATGATTATTAATGCAGCTTTAATATTTATTTTATGCCTTGATTAACCTTTTGGGTTTGAATTTTGAACCTGTAAATTGTAATATATATACATTAATTTTTGTATTGTTGATTTTTCTATTGTAATTTAAACTTTAGCATTTTGAATTCTTTAGGCAATATTGCAACAATGACATATAACTGTTGGTATAAATTCAGGACCGCATTTAAGATTTTGGCGCCCGGTACAAATTAAAACGTTTACCCCCTCCCCCCACCATGAGCATATTCTTGAAACAGTAGAACAGTAGTCGTGTATGAATAATTGTTTTCTAATAAAATGTTCGATTATTCGTATACGATTGCTGTTCTACTGTTTCTAAAATAGGTGTATTTTAGGGAGATATGTTGGAGTATTTGTCCCCCTCCCCCGTGAAAATATAAAATATACACTTTAATATAATTATTACTTTTAAATACTTTCAAACAAAATTAAATAGTCTATGGTAAATGAAAAATATAAACATTATTAACAATGAACAGTGATTATCATTTATAATTGCGGCATGCGCAGTATGTTTAAAAATTAAAAAGATATTAAATTATTTATTTTTCTTTCCATCATAATTATCATAATTTATTCAACATTTTTACTACCTTAAAACTATAGCTGCCCCCTAAAAATTTGCCGCCCGATACAATTGTACCCGTTGTATCCCCCTAAATACGGCCCTGTATAAATTATTCAATATTATAAAATATTTTTTTCAAAATACTTGTTTTGAAACTTATAATAAGTAACATGGACACGTGGGTATTAAACAATATGATTCAATATTCAAATAATAGGTACCTATTTAAATTGTATTATTATATTAATGCTGTACCTACCTAATCCATAACGTCTTTTTAAATTATTACATAAATTAATATTAAAATTATAACAAGATTCAGAAAATCATAATTTTGGAACTAAAATAAGTAAAATGTATTTGAGCTTCAATAAAATTGTTAATTTTATTTAACATTGTATAATATGGAAATATAATAAGAAATCATGTTAAGTAATATGTGAGTATACTTCAGTAAAATTTTCAGACCTTAATGCCCAAAATTGCCAATTTTATCAAATATTATATATGTACCTACATAAAAACGAGAATTTTAAGAAATATTCAAAGTCCTATATTTTATAGAAAAAATAACGTAACGGTTCCATAAACATCCAATAAAATTTTCAAATCTTTAACTTCAAAATTACCAGAATTAATGTGAAATATTTTAATCGAATTTGTCGAAATTTCAGTTATCGTCAAAAATGCCATTTATCAAAATATTATATTATTATTTATTTTGTAATAAATAATACTTAATACGAAAAAATTTAGGGCTGCTAATTTAAAATATGAGGGTGTTAATACCCCCAAGCCCCACACTAATTGCGCCTATCACCTATGGCTTTTTACAATGGTGTCTTTTTTTTTTATTTCATTTTGTACCCGAAATAATGCTCAGATTTCCACGAACAGCTTATGTTTCGGTGGGAAAATGGATGGTTGGTTTATTATTTAGGCCATTTTTTTCGAATTTTTCAAATTTGAGCCTATGTGATTGAAAAAAAATGATAAAAATACGTCATTATTCGCGAAAACTAAAATTTTGACAAAATCAATTTCAATATTTCACGATAACTCGTACAATTGTAAATTTAATTAATTAATTAATTCTACTTTCCTACCTGAAAGCTGAAACATATACTATTCATAAAAATCAGAGCATTATTTCGAGTCGAATATGTGTCTACAACCTACATACATAAAAAAAAGAAACAAATTAAAACCAATACATTCTTCGCTTCTCTCAGAATCTAAAATAAAATCTAAAATAATTATAGTAATAATTAGTAGATATACTGAGGTCTGAGGACCACTGAAATTGTGATTTTCCAGGGATGTTTTTTTTCCCCAGTCCCTGAATAATGTATAGGAAAATGTATATTGAATAATTATTTGCGACAAGGACAACTGTAGCATTGATTAATTAATCAATGACTGTAGTATCATATAGGTAAATATGAAAAATACACAATAAAAATCGCTAAAATTAAAAACTGCCAATTTCAAAAAATTTATTTTCTCACAATCGTTTAACGTAAAAAGTCAATATTGTGACGGCTAGTAGTTGATTTGATCCAAGATTTATATTTAGATATAGGTAGTGCACAACAAATATTGATATTTACATTTACTGGTTGAGGTGTGTGTTGAAAAATTTTCTAGGTTTTCTAGAAATGTTCTTTTATAAGGTTCATCACTTCGAAAATATAACAATAACACAATAAGGTCATATATAAAAAGAAAGTAATAAACCAAATAATAACAATTATAATATTTTATTCAACAAATGTATATTTTATTATAAAGTATAGTTAAAAACTTTAATATACAAAGAAAAATAAAGTATTAAAAAAAATTTAAACATATTTTTGGAAATGCAAACAAATAAAAATTGTAAATTAAAACAGTAATAGTTAATTATAAAGTTTAAAACATAATGAAAAAATATAAATTAAGTGAATTATTTTATTGTAAATTTAATAAAATTAATTAAAGAAAAAAATGTTTTTTTTTTATTTTTAAATATATATTTATATTGTAATACATAATAATACGATTATATATTCAATATAGCATAATTAATATTATAGTCTTAATATCTCTTAAATAAAATATTTAGAAAAATTAGATATTACATAATATAATTTAATGGTAGACAAACAATAAAATATATGTATGTCAAATGACAAATTAAAATGTGTTGTGTGTATAGTCACTGCTACACTGTGTCACTGTAGCTTTTAAATACAAACTTTAAAGGCATCATTTAATGGTGAAAAAATTTATCGATCAAGAAATCGCTTAAAACAACTACACATATCACTGACCATATCAATATACCCAAAGGCCAATATTTTGATTTGAATGGAGAACAATAATCATTTTTTATTGCAGCCACTTGTTGTGGAATTTCAGCTCGGGCAGCTATAACCAATAGTGCTGGTGTCAAGTATTGTATTCCAGTACCCGCGTATACGGCTACAATTGATACCTACAAAAAGTTTTATATTATTAAAACACTATAATACTATATAATGAAAATTAAGTATATATATATAGTTATGTTTAGTGGCGTGTTTACGAAGGGATCAAGCATCAAGGTGATCAATCCTACGATTCCCACCCATAGGCCATAGACTGTATAATATATTAATATGTAAATAATTATAGCCATCATAATTATTATTTAAAATACTTTTTTTTTTAATGATTACATTAATTGCAAGAATTAAAATATGGTAGGTATGTTGTATCTCGTATGTATATTCGAGTTGGTAATTCTGGTCAGTAATCACACCAGAGACCCGACCGCGCGGCATAAAATTTAATAAATTTTAGATACATATTTATAATTATATAATAATAATAAATAATAATTATTCAATATTAAATTTATTTACATATGTTATGTAATTCTTATCTGTGAATAATCATTATTCATTCGTGAAATTTTATAATACTTGATATTCGGTGATATTATGCGCATTGTGTATAAACAATGGTTAAATGAGCCAGCATAACATGTTTTCAAATTTCGCCTCTCGGAACTCTGAATGATATTACGGCGGTATACAAGGTTCTATGCACAATATTATAGATTAAATAAACGTGTATTTAAAGTTACACCTTACAAGTGTATAGGTATCATTTAATTTTAGATTCTGAGCGAAACGAAAAATGTATTGGTTTTACAATGATTTTTTTTTTGTTTTTATATCTGAAAACACTTTTACTACCCGATATAATGCTCCGATTTTCTTAATTTTATTTTAGTATATGTTTCCGGTAGGAAAGTGGATTTATTAAGGTCATTTTTCTCAAAATTGACCCTATGCGATAAAAAAACTGCATTTTTTTACGAAAATTGAAATGACAAATTCTATTTCAATACTTCACCATAACTCAGGCAATTTTAAAATTATAGATTTTAACATTTTTTTGGGTGTTGACATAGGTATTATATTTATATATATATACGGGTATGTGATAAAATTTTGGAACCGTTACGTTAATTTTTCTACAAAATATAGGACTGAATATCTCGTAAAATTCTTGTTTTTATGTATATAAATGTTTTATAAAATTGGCAATTTTTGGCATTAAGGTCTGAAAATTTTACTGAACTACTGAAGTATACTTACATATTACTTAACACGATATCAAAATATTAGAAAAATCCCTATTCTAAATTTTTTTTTATAGCTGTTTAAAGTTGATATTTTTAGTTTAAACGAAAATCTTCGAATCCATACGAATATTCTTCTTATTATTTTTCAATACCTTTACAATAAAAATTAATAGAAAAACTAAAAAATTGTTGTTTGAAAATTTTATTGAAGCATACTAACATATAAATGTCTTAACGACATCTCATCAATCTCAAGACTCAATTTCTTTTTTTGTGTTTTAAGTTGAAATTTCAGTAAAATTATTTAAATTGAACGTAGAGACTGATAAATGTAAAAAATAAGGGAAGGATTATTTCTACTGCAGGGATATAGGTATGTTAATGGTAAATCAAAATGTTTAATTTTAATTAAAATTTGACTGCAATGATAAACCACTGCATTCGAAAAACGATTTTGAGCGAAGTTTAGTCAGATAATATTGTAATTTCTAGATTCTGAGCGAAGCGATTTACAATGATGTCTTTTTTTTTCTTTTTACTACCCGAAATAATGTGAGTTTGTGACCACTTGATAAATTCATATTTTCCCCTTGACGAGATTCTAAATACGCCACTGGTTATGCCTCTGGATGGGAAAAGTTTACGGATAGGACTAAATATAAAATGTTGGTATTTAATAACCATTAATTAATATGAAACAAATAACCACATACATACCAAATCTTCTAAACCAGATACGAAAGCTGCTAATATTACAGGTGTAATTAATGAGAACAATGGTATAACTACTTGTCTCCATATCCAATGTGCATCATTTGGAAGAAACATCACCTACAATAAAAACATATAACCTACTATATAAACCGATACAAGATATTAAATGATTAAATTATGAAAATATTATTGTATCAGATTAAGTATAATATAAGTATTAATTATAACAATTTAAAAATATTAATTTAATGTTACAGCCAATTTCATTATTCAAAATAAAAAAAATTGTATAAGATAAACTACTCTAAAACCATTTGAAAAGTTAATATTTTTTAAACACCTCTTTTCTGAGGTTAGTATTTAAAATTAAATGCAAATATTTAATTTTTTGCTTAATATAAAACTCTAAACATTAGATATATCATTATCATATATTATTTTAGTTATAAATTAATGGCTGCATCCGAATTGCGTGCCAAAAAGATGAGCAATGTTGATTGTGAACCGAATTGCGTGCGAATATTTTTCGAGTCATTTTGAACTGTACGTATAAAAATTTGAACAGATGACCGATTACTATAGTTTATATTTTATAAGTATATATTGATTATTATGATGTACTGTATATAAAATTTTCTAATTTTGTAGGAATTTAATTCAAATTATACACAATAATTCATTTTTATAATTGGTAGTATTTTTTTTCTATTTTTTAATGTATTAATTATATTATGTATTGGAATAGTTTTGTTTTATGTATTGTATTGATATTTTAATTGAATTTGAAATAAAATAATAAAATCGCCATAAAATTATTAATTATCAATAACTCAATAAATAATAAATTTAAAAAATCACATGTCTAACTGGCTTCATTGCGAAAAAACTGTTTATGCACTCGGTCCTGTCGCGGGAAAACCGCGCACGCAACTCGGTTCTGTCCCGAGAAATCTGCGCATACAACTCGGTTCTGTCACAAAAAACTCGAGCACGCAATTCGGTTCTGTCACGAGAAACTTTTGCACGCAATTCAACCTAAATAATGGTTTTGGCACACAATTCAGAAATACCGAAATTAATACTATGAGATTAAATAAAAATATTTCTTTAAAATTAAGCAATTAATTAAAATAGTATACAAAGCCATTTTAAGCCATAAAAATAATATATTTTAAAACATAAACAATTTTTACAATACCTAAAACAATTTAGCAACAATTAATAAATCATGTTATAAACATATTTATACATTTTTATTTTATTAAAAGTTACCTACTAAAAATTAATATCTAGCAAAAACTAAAATTTTGAATAATTAATATTACTTACTTGTAGATTATTTCTTAAAGTGATTACAATGACTGGAAAACTTATACTTATTGTAAGTACAGGAAATAAAATTAATATGGAATCAATTAGTTTATAAAATAATCCAGTATCTTGAGAAGGTGTAAAATTAATTGTGTACAATTCATTAATTTTTGGAAATGCAAATACACCAGTCATACATAAAAATATATACGAGGTATGTCCCAAAAGTATCCGACCTGCGTTCATAAATCCGCGCTAATCTTTTTCATCATCCGGCGACTCATGGAATCCTTCAAAGTAGTCTCCATTCGACTGGAGAACACGTTCCCATCGGTGTTTCCATACTCCGAAGCAGTTCTGGAAATCAGTTTTCACTATAGCCTTCAGTTCACTCGTCGTTTTCGGTCGTGACTCGGATGGAAACTTCCATTGTGAAGACTGCTGTTTTGTTTCGGGATCATAACCGTAAACCCACGACTCATCACCAGTAATGACCTTTTTAAGCACATTTTCATCATGAGTGACCAATTCCAAGTTGTCCCGTGCAATTTCAACGCGAAGATTTTTCTGCTCTTTTGTCAGCATTTTCAAAATGAATTTTGCACACACGCGAGTCATGTTTAAATTTTCGGTTAAAATTCTCGAAACACAAGTTTTTGGAATTCCAAGGTCATTCTCTAATTCACGTACAGTCAAACGACGATCTTCTTCAATCGCCAGTCGCACACGGTCGATATTTTCGGATGTTAAAGTGCTCGAAGGTCGCCCAGATCGCGGGTCACTGTCGAAAGACATGCGGCCATTTTTAAACCGCTTATACCATTCTTTAATTTGTGTCATACCCATACTCTCTTCCCCAAAGGCCTTCTTCAACATTCCAATAGTTTCCGCACAACTTTTTTCTAGTTTGAAGCAAAACCTGATGCAAATTCTTTGGTCACGTTTTTCCGTCATTTTCAATATTATCAAAATCCGACGAACGCAAAAAGATACTGTTAAAAATTGTAACGGTGCACGTGTTTTAACAAGTTGTATCAGCTTTTAAGGCAGCCGAAATATTCGTGAGAAGTTACTGGTTACGTTTTTATTCAACAGAGGTCGCTAGAACGCTCTAGCGCGGAATTATAAACGCAGGTCGGATACTTTTGGGACATACCTCGTATAATGAGTACACAAATAGGAAGTTTGCTGCTATTTTTAATAATATTTTGTTTTTGTTTTTAATTGGCGAAATTACAGATGGAATTGAATGATGACACATAAATGCATAAATTGAAGCTCCTATTAATTGTGGTATAGCAATAAAGTTTATTGCTGGACTGTTTCCATGTTCTTGAGCAGGTGAAATCAGCCGTAAAGTTGCCAGAATTATCATCGTAACAAAAGCTAAAATATAATACAAGCATATGAAAACAAAAAGTTAAAATTTCATATACATATGTTTGGAAAATAAAATTTACCAATAATACGCATGAAAAATCCTACTACTTGTAAATATTTAGTCTTTTGAACATTAAAAAAAGTGAATGGTCCTATTAACAAAATGTACAGCATCTGTTTTTAACATAAGTTATATACAAAATTAATATTAATTTCTTAATTATTATTTGTATTATATTTTTCAACTCACTAAATAGCTTAAATAAATTTCATGTTTAGTATAAGAACAATTTTCCCAACATAGATCTGATTTATTAGAAGTATTGGTATTATGATTACTGAAATATAAAAAATAAAGTTATTAAAATACTGTAATATAATTAATATTTGAAGATTATTACCAAGTAAAGTCTACAAGTGATCGTCCAATTGCTTTGTAATAAATTGATAAATCACCAAATAAATATCCACTAAGAGAAAAAAAAAATATCACTTTGGCAAATGGAGGCAATAAAACAGAAACCATTTCTCCCTAAAAAATTTTTTTAAGAGATATACTTAATAGAATAAAGCAATAATAGGTATATTTTACCATTTCTATTCTATTATCGAGTGAAAGTAATTCAACTGATTCAGGTGGAAAATCCATTAAGGAACCTATAAAGTTTTTTTATTAATATTTTTTAATTAAAGTTTACTCTTAAAATAAAATAATGTATAAGATTAATAAATTTACAACTATAACTTCCCCTCTCACTATATATATTTAATTATTGATGGAATATTAAAAATTAAATATTACGTTCTTATTTTTAATATACCATATTATAAATAAAATTAAATATATAATGATTTAATTAATTTTAACTCAGTGTAGTACTTAGGTTTTTGAGACCTTTTTGCATAAATATGCACAGTTTTAATACTGATTTATTAATTAATAATTATATAAATATGATAAGTATATCTTATATTATTTCAAACAATTTTTTTCTTGTTTTGGTATAATTTAATAATTTATTTACATTTGATCAATAGTCTGCTCATATTCCTTGTATATTTTAAATTAATAAATTATTAAATTTGATAATCTATTTTGTGATAAAAACAATTTTGAAGTTATTAAATGCTGATAAAATAATTTAATGGTTTGTGAATTTCATTATTCTATTACATTACATATAATTAAACAAATATTGATTTTTCACTTTACTATATTTTTTTTTAGGGGGGGGGGGAGGCATAATAATGAGGCCTATGGACATCGACTCATCTGATTTTTACACCACTATTTATGATTTACTATAACAACCCATTAATATGTGATACATTTAACTATTAATTGTCTTTAAATTAAAATATGTATTTAAATATTGTATAATAAAATACTCAATTAGCTTAATAGTTAAAAATAAAAAAATTTATTTATTTTGTTTTCTTATAACTAAAATATTAAATATATAAATAATATTTTTAGTAAGTAAATATTAGTTACGATTTAGTTAGAAAACCAAAAATTAAAGTTTAATATACTATAATATACATATTTCATTTTATATAGGTATAACTTTTAATAATTAATAAATTACCTTGTTCAGGTATTTGTAATAAAAAAATTGTTTTTATATTTATAAAGATTTGTAACATACATATTATAATTTATAACTTACATTTTTTATATAAAAATATTAATTATAGTGTAGATACTTAACATTAAATATGGAAATGATAGTGTTAATAACTATGTAGTAAGTATTAATTACTATATACATAAATTACATACTAGATGTAGGAGGTAATGTTGGATTATCAAAAATAGGTGCTTCGTCATCACTGTTATAACTATCTGTACTTGCAATTGAAGTTCTATCATAATTAACTGGTGGCATCACATCTTTACACTGAAATTAAATTATATTTTAATACAATTTGACAGTATATATGTATATTATTATTGTTAGTACCGATTTCAATGCTCTAGTAACATTTTTCATCATTTGCAATTTACGAAGTTGAGTTATAGAATTTGTAATTGTGATTGCTTCTATAATAAACGTGAATGTGATGAAACTATACAATAAATATAAAATTTAAACATTCAAACAAATGTATAGATAATGATTATGCTTAATAGTAATTATCTTACCTCAAAAATGCCATAGCAGCAATAAATATACCACTTAGAAGCCATCCTGTTTGTTGTACAACAGCTGGCAATGTTAGTGCCCCAGGTCCGATAATTAAGTTGAAAACAAAAATTAATCCAATCTAAACAGTGAAATTAATAATTAGAAATATAACATTCTAATATAGTATATAAATAAACATAATATATTATAATATTGCTTACTGGTGTTGAGTATATGGAACTCATAGCTAGCTTTGATTGAAACTACACTATGTCTGTAATGAATGCAGTATATGTATTGTGAGGTACAAATAAAAACATTGCATTTGACTTCTCTATAAGTGAACCATTTATGTTGATGTGTTGTTCAATGATTTCTTTTCTGGCATTTGGAAGGAAATACACAATATTAAAATCATATATAATATTAACAGAAGACAATAATTATCAATTTTTAATAATGGTAACATGTTGTAAATATTATTGAATAAGATCGTCGATCTTACGAACCTGTTTTGAGATAAAAATTCGCAATTGGTTGCTACAAGACGTCCTCTATCTCTATATCGATTAGTCGAAAGAATCAATTTTTTTTTTTTTTTTAATCTATTCCGTTTAATTTTATTATTAGGACTGAACAATATTAAATTGTATAAATATCAAACTAGTATTGTTCTTTTGTCCCTGTAATATTAGTCGTTCGAAATACCGTGACCTTCCCAAATTACGTGCGGCCGTCTGCAGCTGACTGTTGAACTGTTAATAAACCTTGACGTTGAGATTGAATCGCCGAAACAAAATAATCATTTTATAATTGTATGGGTATAATTATTGTAAAACAATTTTCGAAACTTCAAATTTAATAACATAAAGTCGGAAGAGCATTTTCTGAGATAATCATTGATAAAATAGTCGAAATCGAAACCAGTGTAGATAACACTATTTACATTTTATATTTTTATAATACATTATGCGCAGTGTCGTAGTTACGGCGTAGTTTCCACCCCTCCCCCCCATAATTTTTTTTTTTATGATATTTTATTATTATTACGTACCCAACCATAGACCTATAAACTAACTTAGTTAATAGGTCTATGTACCCAACATATTACATTACATTTTATTATTTCAATATTTTATATTATTGCAATTTTAATAATTATAAAATTATAATAACAATGTATTTATTATTTTTAAATAAGAATAATAAGATGAAAGTAGTGAACATTATAGAAAATCAACACTTAGAAGATGAAATACCAGAATAGAACAACAGTAAAATATATATTTTTTATTTATTTAATAAAATTATGATATCATTACTATATGACAATTTATATAGTATTTTATTATTGCATGTACACTCAACTAACTTACATATTATGTGCTTATAATAGATAAATATTATTATTTGCCTACATTGGTATCAATTAAAATTGAAATTATTTTTATATAGGAATTATTTTATATTTAATAGTAAATTAGTTAGAAAATAAAAACATATTTATGTAGGTACTATGTAAAAACTATTTCTCTACAATTCCATACATTAGTACAACAATCGTGCCAGATAAATTAGTATGGCGGCGGGAATACTTTTCTGTAATTGTATCCAAAACAAGCTGCAGTGTGAGTTTCCGGTTTCAGCCACCCTGGTCTATTAAAAATTTATAAAAATAAATGCAAAGAACCTCTGGTTTCCCTTAATCATGCCGCCGCCTCCGTGCTAATCTTTCTGGCAACTACTGTACAAGATACACAACTAATACTTACAACCTTTATGCTGGGTTGCATGAAAATTTCCAGTAAAATGAAAAAACTTGAACATAAAATAATATAAAGATACTCAATATCTCAATCTATAATTCATTGGTATGATTTGTGTTAGATAGTTACATAAAATTTTTAGTAGGTACCTAATGTTTATTAGTACCTTAACATTTACCTAATATTTATGTATTATTAAAAACAATACATAATTTTAATTTCATGAATGTATTATAATTTTCATAAATTATGGTTATAACTTCATTATAATTTTTATATACATAAAAAATGTATTATTTTATTCAAAACTTTATTAAATTTTATAATCATAATGATTTGAATTTATATTATATTTATATATATTTAATATATAATATGAAACCTTTTTTTAATTTCCAGAAAAAAATCTAAATTTAATCGAAGTTGAAGCAACAAGCCAACAACATATACAACAGTACCTGGTACTACATTAAAATCACTAATTTACATCGACAATTTGAATTATAGATACCATAAGTATAATATGAACAACAATACAATGTGAGCATAATTTGTTATAATATTTAGTTGGTATCAAATTATAAATAAATATATTGGAATCTTTTAATTTATAATATTTAGATATCTAAGATGTGAAAATCAAAAAAATAGATCAGAGTTTTGTCCGGTATTGGCAAAAATAAGTACTAACCTAAATAATTCAGCAATTTCAATTACTTGTCGGCATAATCATTTATCACCAAATACAGACATCCCTATGGCACATCTCAGAAGGACAATTAGTTTAGCTGCTAAGCTGCTACAGACCCTGCAAGAATGTCTGACTCTGTCAAACAAATATATAATAATTCAATAGTCCAGTAAGTAAAATCATTATTTGAATATATGTTATACATAATGTAAGTAATCATAATGCTGAATACATATTTTTATTTATTTTAGAAACCCAGATGGTGCATGCAACTATAATTCCAGCAATCGAGACATAGTATCAACAGAATGCGTCATATTCGTAGACCAATTAATCCAACCAATATTTTAGAATTTAGTCAATTGCTTGGACTACCACAAAGTACAGTGTATTCATCAAGCAGCATCCACCTTCAAGGCAAAATTATAAAAATTAAATTATTGTTTAAGAAAAATTATACTTTTTTTATACCAACCATTAATACGTAATATATTTGTTATTTAGATTTTTCCAAGAACAATTATTTGCCGATGGTGAGACTGTCAGAGTTGTATTTGCTAATTTAGATGCCATTGTAAAGTATAGGGATGTTCTTTTGTCTTGCACCATCACAGGGGTTGATGGTACTTTCAAAACAATTCCAAATAATGTTAAAATAATAATATTTAATAATAATATTTGTTAAGTTAGATATGATTATTATTTAATGTATAATTATGTAATTCTAGGTGAGAAGTCATTTATCAATGGTTCAACATACAGAAGCCACCAGAAGGGTAAGAAATTATATTCAACTCTTAAGGGAAGATAGAGATATCCTAATGTTTTTAAGGAGAGCCGGCCATACAATAGACAATTACAATCGAGCCCAAGTTGGACCACAGCCACTAGTATGTTTTAAAATTTTAAATACGAGTAACATTATATTAATGTATTTAATTATATTTTATAGAACCAGTGAATACATCCTGTAACAACCTAGAGTAGTCACCACATAAACACATGCAACATACATACAACACTATTATTTTTATTTTTTATAATAAATTTCCTTTTACCATCCGTTCAATTCGTTACATGTGTTACACACAGCAAATCCAATTTATAATCTACACAATAATTCATATTAGTCTTCTAAAATATACATCAATCCAAATCATGTGATAACCAGGTTTTCAAATTAATTATTTTTAACAATATTTGTTTTTTATTATATGTTCTCACATTTTTTTTTTTTTTTAGAAAATATGGATGCTGTTGCAGGAACATCCGCAGTCTTCCCAGTTGTAGAAAATATGGATGCTGTTGCAGGAACATCCACAGCCTTCCCAGTTGTAGAAAATATGGATGCTGTTGCAGGAACATCCGCAGTTTTCCCAGTTGAAAAATTTAAAAAAGGTAGATCGGAAACATATTATTTTAAAAATATAAAAAATATTATAGATTTTACACACTTTTTGAAATATATTAAACCGAAATAATTTTTAAATTAAAAGAAATATGTAAAACGTCTTCATATAAATTTAATTTATTAATCGATTGTGTTTACAAAAATTTATTAACCAACGAATTATGTGATGTTTCTTTTAAAACTAAAAATGTTATAATATACTCTCAAACTAAATTACCAAATATTTTAAATAATATGTTTAATAAATTATTGAAAGAAGAGACCAATTTTGTAACTAAGGGTAGCGGGTGGTCGTTTAAAAGTATAATTGGCTTACAATTAAGAATTAATAAAGTAAATTTACTTAAAGGATCTAGTTATATAAAATTACCTCAAGAAATCGAAAATAAAAGAGCTGTTATAAATGTAAAAAATAATGATAATAAATGTTTTAAATATGCAATATTATCTAAATATGATACACGTAAAAATAAAAATGAGTTAAATGAAAAATATTTTAATATGTTAGAAAAAAATAGTGGTTTAAATTTTAATTGTATTGATTTTCCAACACCTCTAAAAAAAGTTAAAACATTCGAACGATGTAATTCTGTTTCTATAAATATTTATAGTTTTGATAATAAAAAAATAATTTATCCTCTCTATGTTACTAATAAAGAAAAATCAAATCATTTTGATTTATTATTTTATACTAATAATTATAAAAATCATATTGTTATATTAGTAATTTTTCAAGACTCATTCGATCACAAAAAACGAAACACTGTTGTAAATTAATTATATGTAAAAGATGTTTTACTACATTTGGAAATAAACCTAATAAAGATAAACCATGGGGTATAAAAGCGTTAAAAGAACATAAAAAATTGTGTGGTCAATATCAATTAGGTAGACCAATAATGTTTGAACAAAACGATAATGAATTTACACAATTTAAAAATTTTGTACGTGCAGACAGAATACCTATCGTTATTTACGCCGACTTTGAATGCATATTAAAACCTGTATCTAATGTAGTTAAAGCTCAAACTACTACAACACATAAACATGAACCTATGAGTTACGGATTTTATGTAAAAATTGATGATAATATTATACCTAAACGAATTGTTAAAAATTATAATATACCTAGAAAACCAAAAATTTATCGTGGTGAAAATGCTGCAAAACATTTTATGGATTCTATAATTGACGTTTCTAATGAAATTTATAAACTTTATCAAATTAATACGCCTATGAAAACATTAACGGATGAACAGAAATTTAATTTTCAAAAATCTGTAGTTTGTGAACTTTGTTTAAAATCTTTTAAATATAATATATTTAAAGTTAGAGATCATTCACATATTACCGGTAATTACAGACGTGCTTTATGTTTGGAATGTAATTTTGAAGCAAAAATCCATCATTTGTACCGGTTTACTTTCATAATTTAAATTATGATAGTCATTTTATAATTCATGAATTATCGTGTAACGATAAAGAAATTCGTATAATTCCTAATTCTAGTGAAAAATATGTGTCATTCAGTAAACAAATCGAAAAAAAATTTTTTATTAAATTCGTTGATACATTTCGTTTTATGGCAGACTCGTTGGAAAATTTAACAAAAAATCTTGCAGAAGACAAAACACGTTTTAAAGAAACATTAAATATTTTTCCATTAAATACTATTGATTTAGTTACACGAAAAGGAATTTTTCCTTATAAATATATTGATTGTTGCCTGTTGGGAAAAATTAGAAGAAACTAAATTACCATCTAAATCTAAATTTTACAGCTCTTTAACCGATGAAAATGTTAGTGATAGTGATTATGCTCATGCACAAAAAATTTGGCGAAAATTTAATATAAAAACGTTAGGTGAATATAGTGATTTATATTTGTTAACAGACGTACTAATATTATCCGATGTTTTCGAAAATTTTAGAAATCTTTGTTTATCTACACTAAATTTAGACGCGTCTTATTACTTAACTGCTCTAGGTTTTGCATTTGATGCTATGTTAAAATATACTAATGTTAAACTTGAACGGTTAAAAGATTATAATATGCATTTAATGTTTGAGCAAGGTATACGTGGCTGCATATGTCAATCTGTAACTCGTTATGCAAAAGCTAACCTACAAAATATTGAAGGTATTGATTATGATAAAAACAAACCTATTAAATACTTGTCATATTTTGATTGTGTAAATCTGTATGGTAAATCAATGCTTGATACTTTACCATTCAAAGATTTTGAGTGGTATAATGATTTATCATTAGACGTCCCATCAATTAAAGATGATGATTATTATGGTTATATTTTAGAAGTGGATATTGACTATCCTAAAACATTACATAAAAAACATAATGAATTACCATTTTTACCTATTAATGATTATCCACCAAATTCGAAAGTAAAAAAACTTTTAACCAATTTTTCATCTAAAAAAAATTATGTAGTACATTATAGAAATTTGAAGCAGGCAATACATAACGGGTTACAGGTAACAAAAATACATAAAATTATTAGATTTGCTCAATCGAAATGGATGGCACCTTACCTAGAATTATGTACTAATATGAGAGTTAAATCAAATAATGAATTTGAACGTCAATTTTGGAAATTATTAGTAAATAGTGTATTCGGAAAATGTATGGAAAATGTACGTAAAAGAACGTCTATGAAATTAGTTACAACCGATAAAGCAGCTCATAGGTATATGAGTAAACCAAACTTTTTAGATAGAATAATATACTCAGAAAATTTAATGGCTGTAATAATGCAAAATGAGAAAATAAAATTTGATAAACCGATTTATGTTGGACAGGCTATTCTAGACATTTCCAAAACTATTATGTATGATTTTCACTATAATGTAATGAAAACGAAATACAATAAAAATATTTCACTATTATATACAGATACCGATTCTTTGATATATAGTATTACAACAAATAATTTTTTTCTCGATTTAAAAAATGATTTAATAGACCACTTTGACACTTCTAATTTCCCCGCAACACATTTTTGTTATAGTAATCAACATAAAAATCAACCTGGTTTTTTTAAAGACGAACTGAAAGGTGAAATAATGACGGAATTTATTACATTACGACTGAAATTATATTCATACATTGTGGGGGGTATAGAATTAAAAAAGCTAAGGGGGCTAAAAAATATGTAATTAAGAAACACATGAAATTTGAACATTATTTTAATATTTTATCAGATTTTATTCAGACTAAAAATCATAACAATTTAAATTCATATTATACTCGTAATATGAATTTAATCCAATTAAATAAACATAAAGTATATTCTAAAAGAGTTAATAAACTTGTACTTA
>JAIUCT010000016.1:2006960-2054419 GCA_021307375.1 Tetraneura akinire | reverse complement strand
AAATAAACATAAAGTATATTCTAAAAGAGTTAATAAACTTGTACTTAGCGGAAACGACGATAAAAGATTTATATCAAAAGATGGAATACATACACTAGCGCACGGACATTATAAAATAATATAATAAAAATATAAATTATAAAAAACAATACAAAAATAATATAATATATAATTTAAAAAAAAATAATTAAATAAAAAATGTATATTATTATTAATATTATTAGTATTTTTAATTGAAAAAAAGAGCTGATACTCCTGCCGCACAGGATACAGGTGTGCGAATCATAGCGTTTATTTTACTTAGAATTTGAATGCAATGATAAACCATTGCATTCGAAAAAACGATTCTGAGCGAAGTTCAGTCAGATTATAATTTTCGTTTGAACTAAAAATATCAACTTAAAACAGCTATAAAAAAAAATTGAGATTAGGGATTTTTCCAATATTTTAGTATGATGTTAAGTAATATGTAAGTATACTTCAGTAAAATTTTCAGACCCTAATACCAAAAATTGCTAATTTTATCAAACATTATATACGTAAAAACGAGAAATTTACAAAATATTCGAAGTCCTATATTTAGTAAAAAAATTTAAAAACGGTTCCAAAATTTTACCACATATATATAATTGCTATGTGAACACCCAAAAAAATTTTCAAGTCTCTAACTTAAAAATTGCCCGAGTTATCGTGAAATATAGAAATTGAATTCGTCAAAATTTCATTTTTCTACCGCTTATAGTCAATTTTGAGAAATTCGAAAAATGACCCAAATAAACAAGCACGTATTCAGGATCAATTTTCGGGGGGGGGGGGGGGTAAAAATTTTTAATATATGAAGTAAAAATAAATGATTAGGTATATTATACGTAGTTATATATGTAGTTAGTCTGTTATATTATAAATATAAAACTACTTTAAAAATTTCGGGGGGGGGGGGGGGGGTTGAACCCCTTAAACCCCCCTGGATACGGGCTTGCAAATAAAGTACCATCTACATCCACTTTTACATCTGAAACTCGCTATTGGTGAAAATCGAAGCGTTATTTCGGGTAGTGAAAGTGTTTCCAGAATATTTATACTTATGGATTCAAAGATTTTCGTTTTCCTAAAAATATCAACTTTAAACAGCTATAAAAAAAAATTGAGACAATGGCTTTTTCTAATATTTTAGTATGATATTAAGTAATATGTAAGTATACTTCAGTAAAATTTTCAGACCAAAATACCCAAAATTAACAATTTTATCACACATTATATATGTAAAAACGTGAATTTTACGAAATATTCAAAGTCCTATACTTTGGAGAAAAATTAATGTAACGGTTCCAAAATTATACCACATATATATAGTAGCTATGTGAAGATCCAAAAAAAATTTCAGGTCTCTATCTTAAAAATTGCCTGAGTTATCGTGAAATATAGAAATCGAATTCGTCGAAATTTCATTTTTCGCGAAAAATGCAGTTTTTTCGTCATTTTTTCGCCGTTTTTTCTACCGCATAGCGTCAATTTTGAGAAATTCAAAAAATGACCTAAGTAAAGTACCAAGTACGTCCACTTTGCTACCGGAAACATACCCTATTCGTGAAAATTGGAGCATTATTTCGGGTAGTATTTTTGTACACAGACATGGTTTACCATTTTTATTAAGATATACACGGGTTTGAGTTAATATTTCCAGGTAAGTTTTATTATCACTTTGTGTTACACCTTTAGGTATTTTTTCACATAAAATAGACCATAGACCAGTGGTCTTCAACCGGTGGGTCGCGACTCATTTTTGGGTCGCGTAAGCTTTACAATTGGGCCGCGATAAGTCTTCTTTTTAAAATAAAAATAAAATTTTTAAAATTATAAAAGGTAAAAAAATAATTTTTTAATAATTAAATTTAGAAAATTAATAAATGAAAATACAGTTTAAAAATAGTGTTGTATGTTGTGTATTATGTATCAACAATATTTTATAATTTATTGTTATTCTATATTCTATTATATAATATTATAATTTTGTATCATATTTTATTATTTTCATATGAATTCTATACATTTTCAATTAATAATATTCTACCTATTGAAATGTAATTTTTATTTATTCAGTTTTAATAGCACTATTGCTAAGCATTAAGCAATTTTCGATTTTTTATAAAGCTTACGTGGGTCGCGAGTCCAAAAAGGTTGAAGACCACTGCCATGGACCATACGTCCATCTATATTTAATATCACCTACTACTATTGTATTATCATTTATAAATTCAACAGGATATTCCTGATGTTGATGTACCAATACATGGAGTAAAAAAAAGGGTACACATTGGTATTAAAACTGGATGTTATGAATTTGAAGAAATTAAAAGTAGTATTTTAAATGATATTAACGATGTAAATAAAACGTTATTGGAACACAAAGTAGAAAGGATTGATTTTAAAATTAGGGTTGATAAAAATACATTCAAAACACGTATAACATGCAATTACGTAATAAATTTTGATGTGAGAAATAGTATAGCACCTATACTAGGTTTTCAAACATTAACATATAAGGGTGATAGAAAAGAAATAGAATCAGAAAAATCGATTGATATAAATCCTGTGAATACTATAAAAGTTATGTGTAATATAGCACGAGGATCATTTCACAATAATAAACCATCCCATTCGATTTATGAATTTTTCCCAAATCAAATTTCAGGAACAAAAATCGTTGAAACTCCAAATAATCTTATTTATTATCCTTTAACCACCTCGATTATTGATTCTATAAATATTGATTTAGTTGATCAGGAATTAAGACCACTTCACGACTTAAACGAAAGAGTAACAATTGTTTTACATATTAAAAGGTACCTACAGTAATTAATATGGGTTTAAAATTTAATAATATAAATATAAAGCCACTACATCTGATTAAACCAATTAGTTACAAAAAAGAAGTACAAGTGAACGCAGTAAATAAAACTAGGATAGGTACCTATCTCATCTCCCTGTAATTCAAAAAATGGGTGATAGAACACGCAAAGTATAACTACTAACACCCCCCTTCCCAGAAAAAAATTGTATCTACGCCACTGATTAGTGATTATGCGCTTCGCTCAGAATCTAAAATTTCTTTTCTTGATTTTTTAATAATTTCAACGTTGTCAATGACGAAAATCCAAAAGTTAATAAAACAGTCTTTATCGTTTTTCGGGTGTACTCATCATCATCAGAGATTTCTATTATTTATGATTTTAAGCTATAATAGTTTAAAATCTCTGCTTCATAAATTTGATAAAAACTGCCTAAAATAAAATGGCCGACTGATTTCTGCCGCCGTCCTATACCTACCGTGTTATTTCTTATCAGTGTCCATTCTGATTGTTCTATTCTGTGCTATTACGTCAAGTAGATTTCGTTTGTTTACATTTTCAGCAAACTGTTTTCTGCTTCTATTCTTTTCTGTGTTTATAATTTCAACTTTGATTCTTTCAAAATTTAATTATAATTTTTAATTTACTGATATCTCATACTTTAGTTTTTGATTTATAATAGGTTATTTATTACTGTTCCTTGGTATGTATACAAAGTAATATTTTATGGTTTACAAAACGTAATATTCAATACTCAATATAATAATACATATTTATATTTATTGTTGATTATTTCTGAATAATTTATTTAAATTGAATAAATTCCGAATCCACAAAAAAAATTATTTTTCATTAAACAAATACATATTATACAGAATTTAAAGTGAAATCATTTCTATAACATAAATTCTAACTGTACTTGTTTGTTTATTGAGTATTTCAAATGTTAATTATTTTAATATTTCAGTAATAAGTTAATATGTCCGAAAAAAGAGAATATGACGACAGTAAGAGTGATTCATCTGAAAATGAATGTGTTGGACCTAGTTTATCTGAAGCTACAGATACTGTAGAAAAAAAGAAAAGAAAAAGTATGATATTGTATTAAATATTATATAGGTAGATGTTAAGTTTTTCTAATTTTTGTGTTGACTATTAAAATTAAATAATTTTTTTGTGATAAATACCATTCATTAGCCGAACTGGATTTGCTGTGGAAAGGATATAAGTGAGGAAAGGATAATGGTGATATTATAGTATTATGTTGTAGTTTGATTAAGACTTGAATGCAATGATAAATCATTACATTTGAAAAAACGATTCTGAGCGAAGTTCAGTCACATAATATAGGTATTAAATTGATTTAAATTTCCACAAATTCATTAAAATAATGTCTATTATAATGTCATATTATAATGTTCATTAATAAAATAGTCTATATTTGATGAGTTATTTATCAATTATTAGTAATATTCCCTTATAAACCTATAAAAACATTAACTATTTTAATAATATAATAATAATACCTTATAATCAGTATAGGTAATTATTAGTAATTATTAGTCATTTATCGTTAATGTCTACTGTTACTAATCTATACTTATATTTGACTGAACTACACTCCAATATCGTTGAATTTATCATTGCATTCAAATCTTAATCAAATTACAACATAATATTATAACATCATCCTTTCCTCACATCTATCCCATCCACAGCCGTATCCAATTTGGCTTTTTATACTTAAAACAGCTACAACAAACAATTGTAAATATAATAATTCACAATTAATTGGAACTGAGTTAAGTAAAATGTATTTGAACTTCAATAAAATTTTGTTAATTTTATTTAAGATTATTGTAAAATATTGAATTTTAATAAGAAGAATCTATATAAGTACTTTAAATGTTGATTTTACTCAAATTTCAATTTTAAACACCTATAAAAAAAAAAAAAAAATTAAAAAAATAATAATTGATATTTTTTTAATATTGGAGAAATTTGTTAACCAATATTAAGGATGCTTGAATAAAATTTTCAAAAATTTTTGGTCTATATTAGGTATATAATATTGTAAAATATTGAGAAGTAATAAGAATCCACAAATATATACCATAAATATCGATTTTATTAAAATTTCAACTTAAAACAACTATAAAAAAATTTGAGACTTGGGGTGTTTCTAATATTTTGATATGTTAAGTAATATGTGTGTATACTTCAGTAAAATTGGTAGACCTTAAAACCCAAATCTGCCAATTTTATCAAACATATGACATATTATATACATAATAACGAGAATTTTAGGAAATATTCAAATTTCTATATTTTGTAGAAAAATTAATGTAACGGTTCCAAAATTTTATCATATATAATATAGTAGCTATTTGGACATCTAATAAAATTTTCAAGTCTCCAACTTCAAAATTACCCGAGTTAACGTGAAATATTAAAATCAAATTTGTCGAAATTTCAGTTTTCGTGAAAAATGCTATTTTTTTGTTGTTTTTTCTACCGCTTGGGTTCAATTTTGAGAAATTGCCCTAAATAAGGTACTAACTACATCCACTTTCCAACCGGATACATGTGCTATTCGTAAAAATCAAAGGATAAAAAAAAAGACATTATTGTAAAACCAATACATTCTTCGCTTTGCTCAGAATCTAAAATATAATTTCATAATCATATTACTTACATGTGTAATTTAAATGCTGTGGCTAAAGACACAACTAGTCAGAATAGTTAGCTAAATTTAAATCAAAACTTATTTAAATACATATAATATGACAACTGATTAAAATTATATTTCATATTTTAATGTAGTTCTAAAACATGAAAATTTATATTTGGAAAATTTACCAACATGTGATACATATGAAAAAAGTTACATGCATCGAGATGTCATCACACACATTATTATCACAAAGTAATTAATTTTATTACAATTATTTAAAGTTAAAAACTAAAATGATTTTGAATATTATTTTCAGAACTGATTTTTTAATAACAGCTAGTTGTGATGGCCATGTGAAATTCTGGAAAAAAAGTGAAGAATTAATTGAATTTGTAAAACATTTCCGTAGTCATCTTACTCCCATTATTGAAATAACAGATAATTATAATGGGACTCTTATGTGTACAATTTCTGCAGATCAAACAGTCAAAGTTTTTGATGTCATCAATTTTGGTATGATACATATATTACAATATTATTTTTTTCTCCCATTTAAAATAAGTTATAATTTATAATTTAAATTTTATTTTAGATATGATTAATATGATAAAATTAAATTATGTGCCACTTAGTGCATGTTGGGTACATTCAAGAAGTGATCCTATTCATACTCTTGCTGTGTAAGTAGCATGATTAGTATAGTAAAACAATAAAATATTTACATTTTTACATTTTTACCTTGCTTTCTTTTTACATTTTTAAATAAAACTTCTATTGATCAAAAGTTTAAGAAAATTTAAAGTTACTGATAACTGACAGTTTTACTATTGTAATTTACAAAATCTAATAAAATAATATAAATTGTAATTTTTTAGTAGCAGCTCCACCGAATCAAAAATATTTATTTATGACGGAAAGGGAGTAAATGTGCCACTTCATGTAATAGTACAAATGCATACCAAACCAATTGTATTTATTAAAGTAAAATTTGTATACTTTGATAAATAAATAATTTTATTTCCTACTTACCATTAATCTTTGATTTTATAATTTCAGTTTAATTCTATATTTGATGTTGCTATATCATCAGATAAAAGTGGTATTGTTGAATATTGGTCTGGGCCTAAAACAGATTATCAATTTCCAAAATGTGTACACTTTGATTCTAAGCTAGACACGGATCTCTTTGAATTTGTCAGAAATAAAACACATCCAACTAGTTTATGTTTTTCTAATAATGGTTTAAAATTTGCTACTATGTCACCAGATCGTAAGGTAAGGTTATATAAATATATTACATAATTAGAATTATGTTTAAATAAAATGTTAATTAAAAGTTATTAGAATTAAATAATTAATAATTTTTATTAAAATTACATATTATCAAAACATGATATGATTATACAGGGTGCCCCACCAAATCTGTTACAGGGTTGAGCGGGGTGAAAATAAGATATTTTGACCTCCTCAAATCTGCCACTGGATTAAATATTTATTACTCGTATTATAAATTAATGATTTAAAAAATATTATAAGATTCTTAATTTGTATTGTAATATAATTATATTTGAAAAAATATATTGAAAAAATGTTTTATTTATAATATGTTTATTCAAATGTGGCCACTTTGGGTTCAAATCCCAGTAACTATTTTGGCCCTAGTCCGCCTCTGATGTACTCTATTAAAGTTTTATTTTAGTATAAAATACAATTTTTCCATCAGTCCAATTCGAGTATGCACAATGTAACTTTTGAAAGTTAAATGGCAATCCTCATTTTTTTTAGAAATTAATTTTTATTGTATTTTTTTAAACATTTTTTATTTGGGGTTTTTTCTACGTCTAAAATTAGCCGAGTTATGGGGTTTTAAATTATAAATAAAATAGCTTCATATTATTTTTCTTTATTTTGATACATGGAAAATCCTAGTATTTTGATAGGTTTAAGCTTGGGAATTATGGAATTATAAAATGGGGGTTGCCATTTAACTTTTAAAAGTTGCATTGAGTATGCGCAAATTAGACCAATGGAAAAATTTTATTTTATACTAAAATAAAACTTCAGTAGAGTACATTAAGATTGCCAGACTTAAAACTGTCAAAATATATTTTTCACCTCGCACAATCCTGTAACGGATTTGGTGGGACACCCATAGGCAGTTCTATGGGTGCAGACTCTGCAGCCTTGGCTGTACCTGGCATTTCAGCTGCCGCAAATTTTTACAATGGGGTTATATAATTAACAAATGGAAATAAAATATAACATTGTAACATACAAATTACAATAATTTTCATTGGAAATTCTGCCAATGCCAAATTTGAAAAATTATCAATGTTAACTTTTAAGTGATATTAGCAAATAGAGTAACTCTATGTATTGACATTAAAATGATCAATATCAACAATTTTTTTTTTAATGAACTTGTCAAGTGAAATCAAAGTGTTCATAATTTTTATTTGTTAGGTTTATTACAATTTCAAATTTGTAGTACAATTACCTTTTAAACACTAAATAATGCACTTAAAAGTTTCATGACATTACACAGTTCTTTTTAGTTGGTGAGGGGGCTAGCTAGTAGCATTAGTGTATTATTCATAGTAAAGTGACCTGCAGAGTCTTGGCCGAAGGCCTTAGCAACCAATACAACTAATTATTATTATTTCTTTTTTCTGCAAAAAAATTTTAATTTGTAGAAGTTTCAAGACCCCCCCTTAAATGTTCACTTATGGCTGCACCTGAGATTCATTCCTAGAGCCGCCTATGGAGACACCCTGTATATTATTGTAATTTAAGTAATAATTATTTTACCTAAACTAAATAATATTTTACATTACAATATATTATAATATTAATATCTATAAAAATATTGATCTGACAATTATTTTTAAGGTTAGAGTTTTTAATTTTTTAACTGGAAAACTATACAGAGTTTATGATGAATCACTAATTCGTTTTAGTGAACTACAGCAAAAGAAACAACAAGTACCTAATATTGAATTTATTCGAAGGTAAACATATTCTAATTAAATTATTTATTAATGTTTATTATTTTGTATTATGATTACTAATGTAATTTATTTATATTTTAGAATGGCTATTGAACGAGAACTAGATAAAACAGAAATATCACACACAGCCAATCTGTGTTTTGATGAAAGTGGTCATTATCTCTTTTATCCTACAATGTTGGGCATAAAAATCATTAACACATTTAGTAATACATTAGTCAAAATTATTGGTAAACCAGAGAATCTTAGAGCATTGAGAGTCGCCTTATTTCAAGTCAGTACACAACGTAAGTTGTGTTTCATTTTAAAAATTATTTTATATAAATTAATTATTATTTTATATATATATATTTATATCTATATAGGGTAAAGCTAAAAAGCCAAAAGCTGCAGTAACATTAGAAATGGAGGCTGCGACAAATCCTACATTAGAGGGTTCTTCTAGTGACCCAACACTGTTTTGTACTGCATATAAAAAGAATCGATTTTATATGTTTACCAGGTTAGTTTTATTTATTTATTTTTCAGTGTGTTTATATTTATTAAAAATGCTATTTTATTATTATAAAGTTAAATATGTTATTATATCTGTTTCCAGGCGAGAACCTGAAGACATTAAGAGCATTGATGCGGATCGAGATGTATTTAATGAAAGACCTTCAAAAGAAGACATTATATCTTCAACCGAGGCTGCATGTAAGTTAATATTTTAACTGTATTATTTTTTATTAGAATTCAAATGCAATAAATAATTAAGTTTATTATGTATTTAGGTATACAGCGATTATATGATACTGCTACCATACACACTGTTTTTGGTGATATACAAGTAGCATTATTCAAAGAATGTCAGAAAACAGTTGAGAATTTTTGTGTACATAGCAAAAATGGATATTACAATGGTAATATATTTCACAGAGTAATCAAAGGATTTATGATACAAACTGGAGATCCTACAGGTAATGAAAAATAATAGCTTAAAAAAAAAAGTAATTATTTTTAAAATTGTTTTAGGCACTGGATTGGGCGGAGAAAGTATATGGGGTGGAGAATTTGAAGATGAAATTCGTCCTCATTTAAAACATGACCGACCTTATACATTAAGCATGGCCAATGCAGGATCAAATACAAATGGAAGTCAATTTTTTATTACATTAATACCTACCGTGAGTAGATTTTTGTTTAAGTAGAGTAAACATGTATTAACATTATATTAATAATTTTAGCCTTGGTTGGACAATAAACATACTGTATTTGGACGGGTCACCAAAGGAATGGAAGTAGTACAGACTATATGCAATGCCAAAACACATCCAAAAACTGATAAGCCACATGATGACATTCAAATAATTAATATTAGTTTAAAATAATACATGTTTATAGTACTATTCTTTTTGTAAAAATATAATTTTTTTTTTGCTTTTAATATAAATATTAAATATAATATTATATATTTATATGTATTTATAACACAAAAAGTCACTTACAAGGTCTACTTCATACTTTAAAATGTTTTACAATAATTTTTAATAAAATTTACAAAAAATTTATTGAAGCTGAAATACATATTACTTAACTCAATTCCAAATATTTATGAATATTACATTTACCATTTTTTCTTTAACTGTTTAAAGTATAAAAAGAAGAGCTGGTAGGGATAAAGGTCTAAAGAGTATAGTGTTGAATTTTGATTAAAATTTGAATGGTAAATCATTACATTCGAAAAATGATTCTGAGCGAAGTACTGTCAAATTTGAGTATTTAGGTGGTGTTTTATGGGCACTTTCAAAATTAAACACTATTTTTAAACTTGTATTGACAACTATTCTTTTTATATATTTATTGTTTACAGTTTAATATATTATAATTTTTTAATTTATTTTGTTAAGAAATATGAATTATAAAACTGAAACATATATGTCGTTCAATTCTGATTATTTAAATTACTTTTTATAGATGTATATAGTATATACCAATAGGAAAATATAATAAAAATAGGCATTCATCTAGCAATAATACACAAATTAAAATATTAGTACATTATGAAGAAAATGTACGATTTAACTTTCAATTTCCATCATTTCAAAGTTTTATAAAAACTATTAAATACTTCTTATTATAATTATAAATTCTTGTTAACTTTTATTGATTATTGTAATAATATAAAAAAAAAGATTACCCGTGTGGTCTAACAAAACAAAAATGCTACCAAAAAGTTAATAAATATTTATGAAACAAATATTTTTGGTAACTTATAATCTGATTAAAATAAACAAGTTCATGTGAAAAATTAAAATATATAATATTAAATATATAAAAAATAAATTATTGAAAACTTAATAATGTAAGAAATGGTCTTTACTCTGAAGGAACATCCACAACAGAAGTATTTTCATTACTATCCGTTTCTTCAACTTGTGCTTTCTTTTCATATATTATTTCTGTTGATCGAACCACACCTGCTTCTAAATCTAACCATCGACCTTTTACTGCATTTTTGAGTGGGGGCGACCACCAATTAACTAAATTACCAAAGACTGGTACATGTCGTAAAATTCCTTCTTGCCATATCTTTTCATCAGACTCCTTTTTTAAGTCTACAGTTGCAGTCTCAATACCTGAAATTATTGTATTTTTTATCTTTGTAATTAATTAAATTTTAAATTTACATTTTCTATACCTTTTTTTACGAGTTCAGCCATTGAATCAATGTATTTTGTTGACTCTTCTTCTTTTCGGCCTGTACTTTGCACCAAAGATAATAATTCTGCTACATCAGTGTCTGCTGTAACCATGCCAAATCTAACACAAGCCAAACCATCACTTCCTTCACCTAAATATATGTAATGTTAATATGTAATAGTATATCGCTGCAAAATATTATGTATGTATGTACCGAGAGAAAATGCAGCATCAATTGAACGTAGTTGTTGGACAATGCGTACATTTAATTTATTTAAATCTTGTTTTGCTTGATCCGTGGCCAATTGTTGGTCAGAAATTTGCCACTGTTGGGGCACATATCGTACAGCACCAAGTCCAGCCCAATCATCTATTTCTACATATTCAAGTGATGATAAATTGGTTATTAATTCCATTAATTTTTCCTTATAATCCACTGTTGCTAACAAAATGTCCTAATGAAAAAAATTATTATCAGTATATTTCAGTTATTTAAAGACTATTGAATACATATTATACTAACAATATGTTGATCTAAACATATGCTAAATGTTTCCCAATCGTCTTCAGTTACTAATGAATTTAAAATAGTAAATGGTGAAAATGCAACAACAACACCAAAGGATTCAATTTCACACAATTCTAAAGGTGCTTCAGGAATTTCTCGTTCTAAAACTTGACCCAACTAAAATATTAGATTGCAATTAAAAATACTATATAATAATTATGTTAATAAGTAGAAACATTTTTTACCCAAGAATTTAATTTATCATAATAAGCAGAAACCCTCTGATTACAATCTTTAGGAACAAATTGAATTATAAGACAACTTGATAAATTCTGTAGTAAATCCTAATAAAAACAAACACCGTGTTTTAATAAATTATATTTAATTAATAGCAGTAAAACTTTTAACTAAACTGGAATATTATCTGTATTTGCTATAATGTCAGCCACTGTTTCTTCATTAGATGTACTGCCATGATTATTAGTTTCACACTAAAAAAGCAAATAAAACCATTTTTTTTTGTTATTAACAAATAAACTCAAACACAACACAAAGTTATAATCACCAAAATTCTGAGACAATCATAACGTTTTACTAAATTATATATACGGTGACAAATTTCAAACTTTTGTTGTATTCGTAATACAAGTGCATCATGTCCCAATGCCTATAAAATAATATTAATTAATGGTAAATTAATGAAACTTAAAATTATAATTAAAAAAAAATATAATTTTTAATACTAACTTGGATACATGTCCAAACTGGTAAACATTTACTCTTATAAATATTTAATATTTCTGTATATGAATATTGATTGTCATATAAAGTCTAATGAATAATTATATGTAAAATAATTTACATTTATTTTATTATTTTTTATATACATAAAGTTATCAATAGTTATTTTAATTTTTAAAAGGATACAATAACGGGTAATGCAGAGATATTTAACCAAATACTTGGTGTTAATGTCATACTATCAGCTAAGTTAGAATTCTAAAAGTAATAAAATAATAAATTTATTTATATTTGTACAAAATTATATATGTTTTTAAACACACTTCAGTTTTAGTTTTTGCTAAGGCTATACCAGACAAATTATCACCAGAAATGTGCAACCAAATATTGTATTTACTACAAAGTGCTTTTAAGTTTACAATGTCATCCATCTGGCCAGTAACATGTGCTCCTAAAATGAGAAAATATAATAATTAATATAAAAGGCATAATAATGTACATGAAAAATAATATTATAATTGTTATACCGGCTCTTGCAAAAACAATTAATGGCTTTTTATTATTTTCAACATCACTTTTGATAATAGTTTCTAATGCTCCTAAATCTGCTTTGTATGGATATAGTATATTTGATAAACTTGATATAATTTGTACACATTTTTCATTCATTCCGATCTAAGATTAAATTACTCTAAGATTTATTATAACTAATAACAATTTTATTTAAATTACTTGTAAAGCAGTTCTTCTTATTGTGCCAATCAAAACAGGATCTGGCGTACAGTAGATAATTGGCAATTGTGAAGGACTAAAGTATTCTGGACCAAACATACGATATAAAGCAAGTAGTATTATTCTTTCATAACTTAACATCATATTTTCTGTATAGAATGTACCACAATTTGAAAATCTAAATTAAAAACAACACAAAAATAATAATAAGTTCTAATATTATGTTATATGTTTGTTAAAAAATGTGGATTATACAGACTGAAATAATTTCGATATCCACATGGTCGTAGACTTATTGACTAGTGATAAAACAGGTACTGTCTGTTCATTAGGCAAACAGTGACTAATGTAATAGCTGAGGGAATATGATGTCAGACTAAATTTGTCTAAGTCTTGTAGAATAGGTAGAGTATTTTCTTCAAAATCATCTTCATTCTCTTTCTTCTTTTGGCTCAGTACCAGAGTCTGAGAATTGTAATAACTTTATGTATTATGTATTTGTAATAAACAAATATTAAACGTGATGTATATATGTACTTGTAACGATGCTAGAATGTCACTAAAAGTCTTGGGACCCAATGGTAGAACATTGGATGTTAGATGCAAATTCAAGTGGTTGTTCTCCAGATTATCCAGAGTGCTTGAGAACTGTTCGTGAAGATCAATGAATGGAGAACGGTCAATCTTAATCACAATGATAAAAATAACAATAATCAAAACACACAATAAAATGGTATGTGTGGTTATCCTATGCATACACTTACGTTGTGGTCCTGGACTTGGACAACGGCTTTTGGATCCTTCGCATCAGGTAATGACATGACGATCGTGATACTGGCAACGACTAATTCTATTACTTTACTCGCGGGTACCTATTATAACAGCAATAATATCGACGTGTCGTCGTCATGTATAATATTAATATTATTATTACTGTGTTACACGTTACACGGGCGAAGACTAGATAGGGCGGTACAGTATCGATTTGACTGTTGGCAAACTATAAATATAACACGAGACGAAAAAAATTTAAAATGAACTGTCAATAAACACAATTAATGGATTTAAACGAGCGAGTACTTAGACCAGAATTTCATAACAGATAGGTGCAATAATCGTAAACGTAAATTCAAAATGTTTTTGTTACGTATCAACATTGATAACGACGACGTACTGAGATCTGCGGCTGTCACAGATATATATATATATATTCTGTGGCGACTATTTAATACAGTATACTGATAAAGTGATAATATTATCGTGTATGTATTTTAACCCTTCCCGTCCACTTATTGAAGGAGTAAAAAAATTGATTTTTAAAACTTTTTAAATATTTTTATATGAATTTTAAATAACTTAGTATTTTTTAATCGATTGATACACCTTTAAAATTGGGTGGGTGGTCATATTATGGCACTGTATATAAAGAATAATATTATTCTTTATACTGTGATTATGGTGTGTAGTATCACTGACTAAAAAATTTTACAGAAGAAAGTTCGGTACTAATGAAATATTTGATGTAAATGAGTATAATGTAATAATAATATAAATGTTTTAATTAATGATTGAAAAATTATTATTGGGTGGTTGGGTTTAAACAATAAATTCTGCTTCGATACACCATTATTTTGTATGATAACCGCCACTGATTTTCGAAATGTCACTAAAATGTCCCAATGGTCATTTATGGTCTGGACATTAATGTCCCTATGCTCGATAAACCATACATAAACTGGTAGACAACTATACTACTAATTACACAATGTAATTAGTTTTATTAATTAATCATTTTTTTAGATTCTGAGCGAAGCGAAGAATGTATTGGTTTTACAATGATGTGTGATTTTTTTTTGTTTTTTTTTTTTTATGTCTGTGTACAAAAATACTACCCGAAATAATGCTCCGATTTTCACGAATAGGATATGTTTCCGGTAGCAAAGTGGATGTACTTGGTACTTTACTTAGGTCATTTTTTGAATTTCTCAAAATTGACGCTATGCGGTAGAAAAAACGGCGAAAAAAATGACGAAAAAACGGTATTTTTCGCGAAAAATGAAATTTCGACGAATTCGATTTCTATATTTCACGATAACTCAGGCAAGTTTTAAGATAGAGACCTGAATTTTTTTTTGGATGTTCACATAGCTACTATATATATGTGGTAAAATTTTGGAACCGTTATGTTAATTTTTCTCCAAAATATTGGACTTTGAAAATTTCGTAAAATTTACGTTTTTACGTATATAATGTGTGATAAAATTGTCAATTTTGGATATTTTGGTCTGAAAATTTTACTGAAGTATACTTACATATTACTTAACATCATACTAAAATATTATAAAAATCCCAAATCACAATTTTGATTCGCACACCTGTATCCTGTGCCCTGTGCGGCAGGAGTATCAGCTCATCTTTTTTTTTTTAAATACTTAGGCACCATTTCAAAAATATGTTATAATATTTTAATATTTTCATGTTTAATTAAAAATGGGATGGTCATTTGTATTCAATTTCATTTGGAAAATAGAGAAATATCAAGAACATATTATTTATTATTTTGAAGTGAATTATTAATGATATAAATAGGTATATAATAATTAACAAAATATATATCTAATATATTCCTAATTTATTATTAGATATTATAATCTAATATTATAATTAAAAATAAAATAAAATTTTAAATTTATTAAAATAACGAAAAGCAAAAAACCTGTATAAGCATGCAATATAATAAGTTATATAAAACAAGCAATAATACAACCGTAATATTTAGATGGGTAACAAAAATATGGTCCATGATAGTATTTTTTCATTTATTATGTAAACAATAATATTATGTTGATTCTCAAATTAATTATATATTATACTTATACTATTGAATTGTTTACGCGTCCATCAAAACAACAACCGCATTGCTATCCTGCCTACCTAACCTGCACCACGCATAGACCAGTGGACCTTGGGAAGTTGGAACCTCGTATGACTTATTCATAATAAAATAAACATCGTCCGAAATAATCAGTAAACAACACTATTGTGTTTGTGTGTATACTACAAGACGTCTACAACAGTGGTAAACAACAATTTTGTGCGATTAGGTTAATATTAATTATTATTTATTATTGCGATAATGCTTCTACGAGACCACGAATCACGACAGACAAAAATAATTGTATTATTATAACGTATTTACTATAATATTTACGTTTGACGACCAAACCCGTTAAAAGTACGTTAGCTTTAGCGCACAATTCGACGTCTCTATAATCTGTGTATTATGTACAATATACAATGACCTATCGTTATATTAAATTGTTATAAGCTAAAATTATTAAAGCTTAAATACATACTGTTGAATTTAAAGATAATAATATTGTTGAGAGTTTGACGCATCCATTTAGTCAATATCGCCCGACAAAAAAAATTGTAGTTCTTAGAATTTTGTTAAAAATTAAAAAACCACCGTTACGTAACAATACTTTTTGGGAAATATTTTATAAAATCAATACCTCAATCGCTTGGACATGATCCTGTGTAAAAAATAGTAAAAGATAATTTAGTTCTGAATTTTATCTTATGGCCATAATTTGTTTTCTGCGTAAAATTATTTTACTAAGTAGATATACTATTGGAGGAAGTAATGCTCGCATTTCCCTCCGGGTCGTCGATTTAAACACGGAAAAAAAAGGTAGGTAATATACTATAAGCTCAACGCACGTTGGCCAAACAAAGACTGTAAATCGTACGTTGATATCCTATTAAACTTCAATTTAAAAATAAATAAATATTGTCACGATTACGAATGAGGCGTAGGTACTTATTAATTAATAATTAACTCTCGTAAGTATAATAATATCCATCAGGTAGTGAATAAGCTATAAAAACAAAAAACATAAAATATAAACCGAAGGCGTGATAAAATATTCTATTGAAATATTTAAAATTTTTACAACATTACAAAACGTAAGTGTGTCAGACGAAAAAAGTAATAAATATGTTTGGTACACATGTTAAATAAATAATATTAGTTTTTTAATCGTTTACATTGTTTTTTTCCAACGACCGACAACATAATATTTTTATTACAATAATTGTATAAAATTACAATTATTTATTAATTTTTCTAGACCTCATAAAGTTGTTTATTAGGAATCAATTTAGCGTAATATATTTCTCGATATTTAAAATTAGGCTTATAAAAAAAGGCACATTGAAGAATATTAAATGTGAATAATAATCAAGTATAACAAATTTCCATTTTGATAGTATGTTTTCCAATACGGCGTTAAGGGTATGCAATTTAGCAATCGTTATGTAAAATAATATTCTAGAACAACGCGTCTCAGCGACTGCGCTATAAATATATTTTGGCAACACGGGGAATTAAGCAATGTGATTTAAACAAAACGTTAAGATGTTATATTATAGCATATTATTATAGTTATGTAAATTGTTATAGGAAAAACATATTTATAAAAAAGCATTATGAATTATGATTAAATTTCGAAACTACCAAATTTTTTTGGCACGAACTACTAAATACACGAGAATTTAATCGACGAAAACACAATATCGTAAAAACGTAATATTAAAAATAATATGACGTTGTACTTGGTGAGTTGTAACCCTATTTAGTTGTTGGCCTGATAATTTTATTTATTTGTAAAATCGAGTTTTTATAGAACAAATTATAAGTAGGTCAGTGGCGTACGCAGGATTGTTTCATGGTGGGGGAGGGAGTTAATCAAAATTGAAAATATATTAAAACATTTACAATTTAAGTCTAAGTATTATTGATCTTTATTAAATTTTTAATAAAATTTTTAGTCAATCTTTTTTTTTTGGGGGGGAGGGGAAATGAGGGGAGGTTAAACACCCATTAACCCCTCCCCCTAGGTACGCCACTGAAGTAGGTACCTAACACCTCTGTAATATTATACTTGCCGACACCTATGGATATATCACATTAACGTCGCCAAGACAACTATGGAGAATAATTTACCCTTTTAACACAGATATTTTTATTTGCGATCTATTCGTAATGAATATTACGTATATAATATTATAATTAATATTAATTATTTTAACTGAAAATGGATTTTGGAGATTATCCCGAATTCAACGATAAACGTTTAATTTACATTTACAATGTGCTTGTAAAAAATTATAAATTTAAACCCGAAATATGGATCAATATGTTGAAAACGCCAGAGTTTAATGTACGTATAACTGCAAAAAAACTTGTACAAATGATCAGTTTGCAATGCAATTTTACACACAAATTCGCACAAATTCGCTGTTTTAGAGTTTAAACTTTATTTTTTAAGCACATTAAATTCATATCTCATTGGAATAATTATAAACTATAAGGGCAAAATTTTAAAAAAAGAACATTATTTAGTACGTATTTACAAATACCAATTTTTTTCAATCAATACGAGTAAGCTAATATTGTTTATAATAGATATTAAATAAATACAATATGTTATGTTATTTATCTATAATTTATTTTATATTAATCATTTAACATTATTTACATTAATATTAATGTTTATTTATTTTTTTATTTTTTTTTTTTACATAATATATAGACTATAATAATGAATTTTATAAATTGGGCAGATCATCTAACAATCATGTTTATTTTTAATTCTGCTGGTATATTAATACCTATGTATAAATGTCCAGAAGGATACAAAAATAAAATATCATACTTTATAAAACTTGAACCCGCTGAAATCACAATAAATAATTATGAATGTTTACTTATTTATGGTGACGTATCCCCAAATCCTATTGGTGATTTAAAAGCAATTACTGAACATGTAAGTAGCTATCAAATATGTTTTATCTTAGGTATAAACCTAATGGAAATATATCTAATAGAGTTTATCTTTTTTAATACTATAGGTATTATTGAATCTATTTTCAACAAAAGAAAATTTTAAGGATTATTCCGATGATATTATAGTAGATTTTCAAGATAGACTTTATGATTTTCTAACAATTATAAATAACATATCAGGACCAACAAAAATTAGTTCAAGTTTAACATTACCTTATGGATATGACAAAATTGTTACTGCTATAAAAAATTTTGAAATGAGGTAATTTATTATTTATCTAATTATTGTCAGTTATAACAACTTATTGTGTCGTTAATTTGTAGTTTAAACTGTTTAAAATAAATTATATAATGTTATAATTAATAAAATAAAAAAAATTCTACATTTAGGACTGTATTACAGTCGAATACCTACCATTATAATTTCGTTATTCAGTTTTTTACGATAATTAGTGCATTTATTCACCCTTAAGTGGCCTGGTCACTTAGTTGATACAAAATTAAGAAATATTATTTATATAATACACATAACACATGTTATAATAATATAATCTTTAATCGTATATAGTAATTTGTAATTTATTAATGTAATTTTATTTGGCGTATTAAAATGTGTACTTAACATTTATTTATTAAAATTCCGTAAAAAGTTATATTTTAAACATTCGTGTCATATTCAGTAAGTAAGTAAGTAAGTAAAATAAGTAAAAGTATATAATATAATATAGTAAAATAATTTATATTTCGTTATTTTGTTAGAAACTCTCGGCAAAGCCTTTAAATCTTTTAATATTTACTGCTGTACCGGAAATTGAACTCGGGCCTCTATTACTATCTGGACGAGTTCTCTCCCACTAAGCTACCCCCTCCCCCAAGGTAGCGAAATTTTAATTTGTGTCACGGTGGTCTCTATTCCAACTTCCACTCCACTGCAGTCGTTTAGACCGGTCTTCTACGGTTTTTAGAGGCAGCAAAATAAATGTTTCAAAATTATATTTTAATTGTGAGCTATTGAAATTATTACTTCCAAGTCACATTTTATTTTTAAATAATATTTCAATATTTCATGAAATTTACAATTTTAAACTTTTTAATACCTACTTAACTTTTTTTTTATTTATAAAAAAAGTTTATAAAATAATATAGGTACTTTACAATCCTTTAAGTCCTAAACCGCATATTGAGATGATTTGCTGTAAAGCACTTATTAAGATCCTCGGTTTTATTATGCATCTAGCTAAAGACTTTAAATCTCATTCTTCGTTAAAGATACTTTATTGTGCTTTAGTGCGCCCAATTTTGGAATATGGTTGTGTTATCTGGGATCCTCTGACTGCTGAAGACTCAATGCAAATTGAACGTGTTCAGCGTAGATTCTTTAGATTAGCTGGCTTTATGTTAGGTATAAGACATCCTCCTCACGATTATTCCCCTGTATCTATTATGCTTGGTATTACATCATTGGCCGATCGTAGACATTTAGCTAATTTAAAATATCTCAGTAGTTTGCTTTCTGGGAAAATTGATTCTCCTACTCTTCTTTCCTTAATTTATTTTAAAGTTCCTCAACGGTCTACTAGATCTTATGTACCTTTTTATACTCCACTGACTACCACAAATTATTTACTGAATGAACCATTAAATCGTTTAATGACTGTCGCCAATTTGGACTCATCATTCTCCTTATAAAATTAAAACTTAAGTATATATTAAATTTATAATTAATGTTGTATACGTATATTGTAAATTTGTACTCGTATTTGTTATGTACAATTGTAAAATATGTAATTTTCCTTCATGTATGTTTAAAAAGGGTTTATCCCGTTAATTTAAAATAAATAAATAAATATTATCTATGTGCTCAGAACATTAGATTTTATAAATAAAATGTATAATGATTTAATAAAACATAGACTTCACGAAAAATAATAACCCGCATGGCTGTATCACAATCGGATGTATTGAAGTATAAATTGAACATCAAGACATAACGTTACAACTTATCTATAATTATTAATTTTTTTTTTCGTTTAGATTGTTATTATTTTTCATTAATTCAGTTAATAATATAAATATTAATAGATATAATAATTAATAATTTTTAATTCTAGGAAAAAATTCAAATTTGAGAAATTCGTAAAATTACCTAATTAAAGTACAAACTACATCCATTTTCCTACCGAAAACGTACGTTATTCGTGAAAATCGGAGTATTATTCGAGTAGATAAGTGTTTACAGATATAAAAAGACTCCTTTGTAAAACCAATACATTTTTTGTATTATTATTATCGTATGGCACAGAATGTCCGGGAAAGGCCCAAAGGACCAGTTCGAACGCCTATTTGGCAGAACTTCTATTTGGTATCCTAGGGTTCTGACTTCTGACATACATGGTAGGGGGGATGGTAGTACTGTAGTAGTCGAGGCAGTATGCTGTATTACGCAGAGGCGGTATAATAATACCATCCATATACGATCCATAATGTGATCACTGATTAATAATATAGTAATATCTATTATGTATAAAAATATAATAATAGATCAAAATTAATATAATATTTTAATATATTATGATAAATTGTTTTTACTTTGCCGAAAAAAAATTGGCATTTTACATAAAGTCTAGGTATTTTATAAAATGCCTAGGTTATATGTAAAATAATATTGAAAATCATGTTTTAGTTACATTGCCTAAAATGGATAGGTATTATGCCTAGGCATTTTGCAAACTACCTGAATTATCCATATTGCCGGTAACATATACAATAAACTGTATTTTTTTTTTACCTACATTTTAATATTATTTGTCATTTATATTCTATATTCTATATATATATTTCAATAAACAGTGATGGAAGAATCATCGATGAAGTATTAAAGCAAAGATTGGAAAATCAAGTATACACGTGGTGTAAAGAAATTAATGTAATTGTAGCACTAAAGCCAAATATTATTTTAGATAAAGATCCCGCAGCATCGCCCACTCAATGTAAATGTTAAATATTAAATTTAACTAATATTTTAAAGTAATTCGAATATTGACATATTTTTGGGTATAGATCTTGATTTTTGGAAAATTAAAGAAAAACAATTACTAGAATTTTATGAACATATAGATCAACAGATGGGACATTACTTATCTCTAACTAAAAGCCCCTGTATGGATATGTATAGACGAATATTGGAAATTGGAGTGACTGGTAAAAAAATTATATACATACATATATATTATAAAATGATTTTATATGTAAATTTAAATAATAATTATTTGTATTTTCCAGTAAAAAAAGAAACACATATTATCAATACATTCTTAGTAACACTAACTAAACATTTTAATACAATTGAAGGAATTGGTTTGATTGATTCAAAATTAGAATTATGTGTATTATGGAGGAAATTAGCTTGGATATGGATAAATTGTCCATATTTTCAAAATTATAATTACTTAGTTACTTTAATTAAAGTTATTTGTAATATGACTATGACTGAGGCAAGCAAAATAAAAATTACATTTAGTACACTTATTAATCATTTTTATTGCATTGTATAGTCATCAAGATATTTGGAACCAACCACTTTATTTCAAGGTGAACTTATTGAAAACTTATCTAGAATCGATGAAATACTAGACATTTTATGTTATTTCAAGTAAAATGAAAATATTATTTACTAAATGAATTATTGATATAATATTAAAAATGTATTAAAAATATATAGAAATCAATTTAAAGTTACTCAGACGGAATATATTCAAGAACAATTTAAAAAATACAAATTAAAAAATTCTCATTTACATATTCACAAATCACGTTTTTGGAATTTTCGCACGAACGATTTGTTTGAAAGTTTTGATGCATTTACACACCGATTGCATTGTATTAAAGTGTGTGACAGATAATAATTATAATATATAATATTAAGAAAAATAACTTGTTTTGATTTATTAATATTTGTTAATAATAATATTGGTAGTGTAACTGTATAATGTAAAAAAGCAAGGAAAGGGACAAGGGTGTCTCTAGGGGGGCAAGTAGTGGCAGTTGCCCCCTCCTTGGCTTTTTCTGGGTGAATTATTATAATCACTTAATAATATATAGATAATATCACAAAATAAAATTAAAACCATTTTTAATTTAAAAATAAAAATTATTGTCCTCCCCTTGTTAAATTCCTGCGTACACCCTTGGGAAGGGATACTGGTGTAAAGAAGATATTATTGAATTTTTATTACACATTAAATGCAAAGATAAATCATTATATTCGAAAAACGATTCTGAGCGAAGTTTATCAGATAATATATGTAGGTACCGTTAAATTTTTTACATTTATCAGTCTTTATACGTTCAATATAAATAATTTTACTAAAATTACAACTTTAAACATCTATAAAAAAAAAATTGAGTTTTGAGATTTTCCTAATATTTTGAAATAACGTTAAGAAATATGTCAGTATGCTTCAATAAAATTTTCAAACCTTTTCCAAAATTTTTGGCTATTTTATTAATGTTTATTTTATAAGTATTAAGAAATAATAAGAAGAATATTCGTATGGATTCTGAGATTTTCGTTTAAAATAAAAATATCAACTTTAAATAGCTATAAAATAATTAAGACTAGAGATTTTTCTAATATTTTGATATGATGTTAAGTAATATGTAAATATAGGTACTTCAGTAACATTTTCAGACCTTAATACCAAAAATTGCCAATGTTATCAAACATTATAAAAATACATAAAAACGAGAATTTTACGAAATATTCAGTCTTATTATATTTTGTAGAAAAATTAACGTAACGATTCCAAAATTTTACCACATATATATAGTAGCTATGTGAACACCCAAAACAAATTTTCAAGTCTTTATCTTCAAAATTACTCGAGTTATCGTTATACGTATATTTTAATCGAATTTGTTGAAATTTCAGTTTTCGTAAAAAATGCCGTTTTTTCGTCATTTTTTGGTCGTTTTTCTAACGCTTAGGGTCAATTTTTGAGAAATTGACCTAAATAAAGTACCAACTACATCCACTTTTCAACCGGATACATATGCTACTCGTGAAAATCGGAGCATTATTTTGGGTAGTAAAGTGTCTTCATATCAAAAAAAAGAAAAAAAAGACATTTGCTCAAAATCTAAAAGTGTTAATAACTGAAATTTGTTTTTAGTTCAGATATTTAACTCAACTTATTTATTTTTCTAATTAAATGTTTTTTTAATGCCATAATAGATTATATTTAAAAATTATAATAAAAATTAAATACATTTTTTAGTATATGCTAGTCGATTTTATTGACTATGAAAAATTAGAAAAAGTCGAAGTGGGCGGGCTCATTGGTCGCTGGTATAATCCTGTTATCGAACGACTATATATTCGATTTTCAAAGTATATGGACAAGATGTCATCTATTTCGTATGATCCACTCAACTTATTAAATAAGTCATTTAATACATTATTTCTGGAAGATTATAATTTTTATTTAAACATGTCCAAAGATATTGACAATCGTTTAGCCACAGTTTCCAAAGCATGTTTTGAAAACAGCAATGATTTGACATCACTTCACAAGGTAAATTGTTCTTTATTTAATTTATTAAATTAACATAAACAAATACCTTGTTTATTACTTATCTAAAAAAATATTCTTTATACTTATCAAATTGTTCAACTATTTTGTTAATAAAATATATACCAATTAAAAAAAAAAAAATATTATATGAAGTGAATATGTGCTGTTATACAAATTAAGGTTTGTATAATAAGTAATAATATATTTAATTCCATTAGTTATAATTTGAAACTTGAGTAAATTAAAAACTTCATTATTTATATATAGCCTTTGTTATACAATATTACAGCTCGCCAATTAAAATAATAGAAATAGGTACCTAATTAGTTATTAACTTATAATAAATTAATAAAACTATATCAACAACCTGCAGTTTGAATTAAATGAATTAATTTCATTTAAACTACATAAGTTTGATAGATAATTTTTTTAATTTACAGTTCATAATGATATTTGGCATAACTATTTTGCACCGACCAATTGTAGCGGACATAGTAAACAAATACTATAACAAAGTTTTAAACTTGTTAGATTTAGAATTGATCCGCGAAAAGGTGATTGATATTTAAAATTATTTACATATTATTAAATAAATTGTCTATATTTCAGTAATCGAAACTATTATTGTATGGATTTAGAAAAACATAGACTCTCTGTCAGAAATTACTATCAAGGCTGTCAAGAAGAGTGACAATAATTATTATGAATCACGTTTCGTATTAGAAAAAATGGATACAGTATACCCACCAGTGGCTAGAGCAATTATGTGGTGCCATTCACAACAAAATCAATTAATAGAAAATCTTATAGCTGTTCGAGCTTTGAACTTACCGTAAGTTTATTTAAATATTATGCATTTAATTTAATTTTTAAAACTTGTTTTAGTCGCTACAGAATATAAAGAATATTGAAAAACACAAATAATGAATTATAATTTAATCTAACCTAACATTAAAGATATTAGGTTTAAATATTAAATTATATATTATATTTGTAATATATTTCATTAAATTATATGATATTGTTAACAATTTATATATAAGAATACATGTGTAAGCGTGACAATAATTAAAAATATTTGTCATATTAAAATTATAAACTTTTTTTAAAAAAATATGTGATAAATATTTTAGAATAAAAAAGATCAAAATAATAATTTTAATTTTTCAACAAAATTTAAGTTTTTTAATATAATATTAATATAGGTATTACTAATCATGAATTGTTTAATTCTTATAAATGCAACAAACAATTTAAAAAATTATTTCTAGTTCAAAATTACTTACATTTTCAAAAAAATAAAAATAAGTTTTTCAATTTCGTTTATATTAATAAATATTTAATATCGAAATTTTTAACAAATATTACCTTTTACATTAATAATTAATATTAAGGTATAATTTGAAACTAATTTCATATTTCCATGTAACTTTACCTATATGTATTATAACAATGCAATCTAATCACAGCTAGTAACTAGATATATTATATACTTATAAATAATATATTAATATTAAGTAATATTATTTTGTAATATGAACTTTATTAAATAATAAAGGTATTTTCTCGACATTTGGTTATTTAGTTTATTTTGATTTAAGTCCATATTTCTTATTTAATGATAATTCAAATCAAATTATTTATTATTTAATTTATGTTTTATAGAATCATGTTAACTCCAAAAGGTGTTCAAATTGAAGTAAAGATCAATGATTTAATTGATAAATTTAAAAGTTATCTACTTCCATTATTTAATACATGGAAACTTGATACTCTAAAACAGATACAAGAAAAAATTATTAATCCACTTTTTATGATTGACAATAAAAATATAATCAAGCTATGTTTCCCTAATGAAGTAATTATCTAGATAATAATAATTTAATTGTTCTTAGATATTAATTATTTAATTATAACTTATTTATTTGAAGCTTGAAGCTGCAATCAAAGAAACTAGATATATTATATTTAGTATATATAATTACAAAAATTCTTTGTTAGAAATCAAAATAAATGATTTACCATATGATGCAATTGAGCTTTATAAACGCGAAAATATGATATTAGCTTACAAAAGAGACATTGCAGATATAATTGAATGGTCAGTATAATAATTTAAGATTTAAAAAATTTACTTAAATTTAATGTTATTTAAAATATGTTCAAATTGTTACTTGATATTAAAATAAAATAATTAATGAGTTTTCTTGTTAGAATATTTTTTTATAATTATTAATATAATCGTTATTTTATAGGTACAATAAGCTAAGAACAAAATCTCATCCTTCAGAATTACTATTGATTATTCAAGAAGTCGAAAATATTGATAGTCTTATTAATAATGCTCAAAAATATGTTACTTGGAAATCAAAAGGTAAATATAATATGTATAATGTCTATAATATAAAATATTAATATTTTTAATACTTTATATTTGGTTTTTAAATTTATGTTTATTTTAACGAAAATATTATGTTAGACAAAGGAGATATAGAAATTGATCAAAATCATTTTACATCAATTCAAAGTACTATTAGTATTATTCATACGAAGACTGAAAATGTTTATAAACGTTTATTACAAACACAAATAAATTTCCAAAATATAGTTAAATTAAGTAGCCAATGGAGAAATATGCCAATGTATACGCGTGATAAAAATATAAAACTTATAACATTTAATAATCAATTGATAGACATGAAAAATACAAGATATGCAGAAATACGGGATTCTAGTAAGAGGATTCAGCGATTTTTAAAAGAAAATCTTTTGCTATTTCATAATGTACCATTAGTAAATTCAAATTATGGTAAGTTAATCTTTTAATATAATAATGAAGTTTATTAATGTTTTTATATTTCAAAGGTGGAAAAATAGACAAATTAATCAAAATAGAAGAGAAAGAGGAAGAAAAAATAGAAAATGAAGATACAGAAGAAAAAAAAGAAACAAAAGAAGAAAATATAAAGGATATAGAAATAGTAGAAGAAGAAGAAAAAACAGAAGTCGTAAACAATGACTACTTAGAAATTCAAATGAAAATAATATTATCTAACAAAGATACATTGATAATGTGGGATGAATATAAACGTTACGTTGACGAATTAGTATTTAAAGGATTACAAGATGCAACAATTTGCAGGTAAAAGAATTATTTATTACCAACATAATTATGTAACATAACATAATTATGTTGGTAATAAATAATTCTTTCCTAAAATATAAATAGTTTATAATTTGAATTTTAAAATGAATCATTGTAACATACTTTATATTAATTTATTCCTGATATATGTAATGAATCGTATGTTAAGTTTTTTTATTTTTTAAATACTTATAGTCTTATGTATATTGATCAAGATATAAGAAGCGTAAAAGAATCTACAACATTATTTATGGTCTTATATCTTCTTAATGACAGTGGTCCTTATTTTTCACCTAATCTAGAAATTGATAGTAATCCGAATTTGTTTGAATTAATTAATTCGTTACTTACAGACATAGTTGATATGGGATCATGTATGGAAAGGATCGCTAATTACTGTTCCCCATATAATGTAAATATAATTTATAAAAAAATTAAATGAAATAATTATTTAAATAATTATAATGTGATTAAAACATACGAGTATATACAATTATATTATTAATTTATCATTATAGGTTGACATTAAAAATCATAAACAGGTGAAAGATTATATAAATAACATACTACATCAAGTAAAGATAACAACCAATAAAGTGAGTCTATGCATTATGTGTAAATTATTAGTGATTACTTATTTCTATATTATATTCTAAAATCAATATCAATTTTTGTTGTATTTAAGGCCCTAGATTACGTCAATCAATATCAAGAGTATTCTTCGATTTGGTTAACTGACAAAAATACAGCGTTATCAATATTTTTAAAATATGGTAGAGATCTGCCTCCTGATGAACTAGAAAATCTTCAGTATGAAGTTGATGAAGAAGGAGAAACATTAATAATCCCTTCTTCACCAAAACTCAATGATTTTGCTGCAAAAGTACTTGATCGTAAAAATAATATTTTTTTATTAAATAATATGTGTATAGTTAATAATTATTAATTGTTAATAGTTATTAATAATTATAAAATTATATATTTAGATTGATTTGTTTGATGATATTTACCAAAAAGTAGAAAAAATAGCTGAAACTGCCACGTTTGATTATTGGCTTACAATTGATATCAAACCCTTTAAAAATGACCTATTAAAATTAATTAATAGCTGGTCAAATGTATATAAAATGTATTTAGTTGATAAAGTAGTAAACAGGTATATTATTATAAAATTAAAACAAATTTTAAAAGTTTTATTTTAATACTAGGTACTTTTTTCATTATTTAGTTTACGATCGTTACATAATTTCACTGTGGAAACAGATATAGGCCTTTTAAAACCATTAGAAGAAGGAGACTATGAAGGACTTGTAGCTATTATGGGTCATTTGTTTAAAGTCCGTGAACGACAAGCGGAATATGACTCAATGTTTGAACCTTTAGCAGAAATAATACATCTACTAAAAGTGTATGATGTTGAAATGCCTGAAGATGTATATATCTTAATGCAGGTATTGGTGTGCATAATCATTATTTATTTTTTAATGTATTTACTAAATTGTACTAATAGTACAAAAACAAAACAAAACAAAAGAAATTTATCTTTTTAAAAATTTTGTATTATTTTAATTTTTAGGAATTGCCTGAAAAATGGAGTACAACAAAAAAAAATGCTTTAAATATTAAATCTCAAGTAATACCACTAATTCAAACAGAAGGATCAATTATAAGTGGAAGAATTATTTTGTTGGGTATACGAGAAACTTTATTCAAAAGTTATTTTATAAGAGAATCCATATTCAAGTAGGTACAAGTCCAATCAATTATTTATTCATTGTTTTAATATACTAAAACACTAATAGGTATATGTTTATATATTCATTATAGTGCACACTGTGAATATCCCTACATACAAATTGATAAAGCAAATAATTCTTTAATGGAATTAGAACATCAACATGAAAGACTACTATCTCAAGCTATATTATTTGAAATTTCACAACCAGAACCTAATATCTTAATTACAACTAAAAAATATTTGAGACTTATTAAACAATTATGGGATTTCGTTCATATGGTTAAAAGTTGGATAAATTTATGGCATTCAACTCTATGGAAAAATATAGATTTTGAACTTATGGATATGGAATTAAAACGATTTGCAAAAGATTTAAAAGGTATATTTAAAATTTTTACAATACTATATTTTTTAATTTTTGTACTAATTTATTAAAATGCATTAACAAGTAATGGATAAAGAAATTCGAGAATGGACTGTATATACATATATTGATAATTACATTAAAAATATGTTAACTTCTTTAAGAGCATTAATTGAACTCCGAAATCCAGCAATGAAAGAACGTCACTGGAAAGAGCTTATGGAATTGACTAACGTAATGTTCTTGAATTTAAAATCTTATAATAAATATTTAGGTATACGTTATAAAAAAATTTACAGGTTAAATTTTCTATTGAAAAATCGACAACATTAAATGATTTATTAGCACTTAATTTACATAAATATGAAGATGATGTAAAAAATATTGTCGATAAATCTGTAAAAGAAATGAATATGGAAAAATCATTAAATGAATTTTCCGACATTTGGAATAATATGCAATTTGAATATTTTCCTCATTCACGGACAAAATATGATTTGCTTAAAGTACGAGAAGAATTGATAGAAGTATTAGAAGATAACCAAGTACAATTACAAAATATGTTGAGCTCAAAATTTATTGGACATTTTTACAATGAAGTGGCTAGTTGGCAAGTAAAATTAAATACCGCTGATCGTGTAATAAATTTATGGTTAGAAGTACAAAGAACATGGGCTTATTTAGAAGCGATATTCATTGGTTTTGATGATATAAGGATACAATTACCAAAGGACACACAAAGATTTGAAATTCTCGATACAGAATTTAAAGTGAATAAAAATATATACGAATTATTTTAAATTTAAATATAATTTTTATTATTTACATAATAGATATTACTAACTGATATAAAAGTTAATTCAAACGTCATAAAAGGTACTAGTATACCTGGGTTGTATAATAAACTTGTCAATATTCAAGAAGAATTGTTAAAATGTGAAAAAGTCTTGGCGCAATATTTAGAAACAAAACGATTAGCATATCCAAGATTTTATTTTATATCATCGGCTGATTTATTAGAAATACTTTCGAATGGAAATAATCCAGAAGCCGTTTGCAAGTATACTAAAAAAATTTAACTTGGTATCTATACATTTATAATAATCATTATTTTTCAAATTTTAGACACTTAATTAAGCTATATGATTCAATTGCACAACTGAAATTTTTAAGAGATAAATTAGCAGTTGGTATGTATGCCAAAGATGGTGAATACGTAGAGTTCTACGGAAATTGTGAATGTGCAGGGCAGGTAAACTAAAGTAATATATTATGTTTTTTGATTTGTTAAAAATTAATTTATATATTTTTAAAACAAGGTTGAAAAATGGTTAAATAAATTAACGGACACAATGCGTACTTCAGGTCGACATTATTTCAACAAAGCAGTTAAGTCATATGATGAAAAACCTAGAAGACTTTGGATATTTGATTATCCAGCTCAGGCTGCGTTATGTGGTATTCAAATATGGTGGACTAATGAAACTAATGATGCCTTTGCTCAATTAGAATTAGGTCATGAAAATGCATTGAAAGAATATAATAAGAAACAAGTAAAATCAATTTTGCATAATAAATTTATAATTAAAATAATTAGTGTAATATTATCTAATAATAGATAGTACAGTTAAACGAACTTATTGACCTACTATTGGGAGATTTAACTAAGGGTAATCGACAAAAAGTGAACACAATTTGTACAATTGATGTACATTGTCGTGACGTGGTTGCAAAAATGATTCAACAAAAAATTGAAACTGCTACTGCATTTCAGTGGCAATCACAATTAAGACATAGGTAACGTAAAGACGCTCTATTATTTATTATTGAATTTGATAAATATGTATAGCAATTTTTTATATATAAAAAAAAGATGGGATTTTAAAGAAGCGGATTGTTTTGCCAACATCTGTGATGCACAATTTCGATATTCATATGAATATTTAGGAAATACTCCTAGACTTGTTATAACTCCACTGACCGATAGATGTTATATAACGTTAACACAGGTAAATATTAGTATATTAATATTTTCATTTTTCAACAACCATTGTTTTTTTTATTAATATATGTATCCACAATATAATAGTCATTACATTTAATAATGGGTGGTGCACCAGCTGGACCAGCTGGTACGGGTAAAACAGAAACAACAAAAGATTTAGGCAAAGCTATAGGGATGATGGTTTATGTTTTCAATTGTTCTGAACAAATGGATTATAGAGTAAGCTATAAATATAATTTATTTTTGTCTATTTCCATAACTATTTATCGAAAATTGTATTCTTACTATTCTTAGTCATGTGGTAACATATATAAAGGCCTCGCGCAAACTGGTGCATGGGGATGTTTTGACGAATTCAATAGAATATCTGTAGAAGTTTTGTCAGTGGTAGCAACTCAAGTGAAATCTGTATTAGATTCAATTAAAGCAAAAAAAAAAACATGTTTAATATTAGGTGACAACGTAAATCTTATATCGACTATTGGTATGTTCATTACAATGAATCCTGGATATGCAGGTCGAGCAGAACTTCCTGAAAATCTAAAGGCATTATTCAGGTAAATTTAAAACATAATTTAAATATTCAATAGGTACGTATAAATCATTAATATACTTTCATTTTATTTTTACAGGCCTTGTGCTATGGTAGTACCTGACTTTGAATTGATTTGTGAAATTAACTTAATTGCTGAAGGATTTCAAAACGCCAGATTACTTGCTAGAAAATTTTTAACACTTTACTCTCTTTGTAAAGAACTTTTATCTAAACAAGACCATTACGATTGGGGTCTTAGAGCTATTAAATCTCTATTAGTTGTTGCTGGATCATTAAAAGTAATTAAATACATATTTATTTTGAAACTCTAACTTCATAATATTTTTTTAAACAATTGAAATATATATTTATATATTCCTATAAAGACATATCATATTAATAATATAAATATATGAATCTCTTATATTTGTACTACACATAATAAATTATATCATTTAATATAAAGGCAACTATGAAATTCTTCATCACTAAAACAAATATATATTTTTCATAGAAAATAATACATTAATAAAACTATGTAGTTTATGATTTCCTTAAATTGATTTCAATTTTAGCGTGCAGATAGAAATCGCCCTGAAGATCAAGTTTTAATGAGAGCTCTTAGAGATTTTAATACTCCAAAAATCGTAACAGAAGATATTAATATATTTATGGGACTAATTGGAGATTTATTCCCTACGCTTGATGTGCCTCGAAAACGTGATATAGAATTTGAACGACAAGTTCGCCAAGCCGCAGTTGATTTAAAACTACAACCTGTAGATAACTTTGTTCTCAAGGTAACTATGATTGTTTTCATAAATGTACATAATATTTAATATTTTTCATTTGTTAATGCAGGTAGTACAATTAGTAGAATTGCTAGAAGTTAGACATTCAGTTTTCATAATTGGTCTAGCTGGTACAGGAAAATCTGAAGTATGGAAAACCTTATACAAGACCTATTCAAATTTAAAGTTAAAACCTTTTTATAACGATATCGAACCTAAAGCAGTTACCAACGATGAGTTGTTTGGCGTTATCAGTCCGACTACTAGAGAATGGGTAGATGGTAAAATTTTTGATTACTTTAAAATACAATTTTATGTAATAAAATATAATATATTATTCAAAAAGGACTATTTTCGTGTCTCATAAGAGAACAAGCACAAATGCCTGGTGATAGTCCTAAATGGATGATTATGGATGGTGATATAGATCCAATGTGGATTGAATCCTTAAACACAGTTATGGATGATAATAAGGTACAAGAAAAATAAAATTGTATTCATTAATATAATTTATTGCATTATTTGCAATAGGTTTTGACATTGGCCAGTAATGAACGTATTGCTCTGACGCCGTCTATGCGTTTAGTATTTGAGATATCTAATTTACGATCAGCTACACCTGCCACCGTTTCTCGCGCTGGTATTCTATATATAAATCACACAGATCTCGGTTGGAATCCTTACGTGACTAGTTGGATTGACACTAGAAATAACCTTACGGAAAATGCCACACTAATAGTACTTTTTGAAAAATATGTACCTGCGTGTATTGAAGCGCTAAGAACAAAATTTAAAATTATCACCCCCATACCGGAAATAACTCACTTAGAAATGTTATGTACATTACTCGAGTGTCTATTAACTCCGAAAAATTGCCCTCCAGATACTACTAAGGATGTGTATGAAATGTATTTTGTTTTCGCATGTATTTGGGCTTTTGGTTCAGCAACATTTCAAGATCAGGTATTATTTTTATTTAAATACAATTAAATTATCACATTATATAAGTATATAAAAGTAAAAAGAAATAATTATTATTCTAAAATCACGAAAAGCATAATGTCTAAATTAGATATGAAAATAAGGTTTGTAATGTTATTCATTAAAGTGTTAAAAAAGGGAAAGGATTCAAGTGTAAAGAGGAATATGTTGAGTTTTAATTAAAACTTGAAAGCAATGATAAATCATTATATTCGGAAATACGATTTTCAGTGAAGTTCATCATATTATATATGTATTAATTAAAATTTTTACATTTATCAGTCTCTATACGTTCAATATCCCGATAAAACCACTAAATTAGTCATATAAACACCCAAATTTAACAGTAATTCGTTTAGAATCGATATTTGAATGTAATGAACTAATGACTAATGATTTATCATTGCATTTAAATTTTAATCAAAATTCAAACTATCCTCTTTAGTCCTGTATCCTTTCCATACCTGTATCTCTTACCCTTACTTTTTATACTTTAAACAGCTACAAAAATAAAAAAAGAACTGATACTCCTGCCGCACAGGATACAGGTGTGCGGATCATAGCGTTTAATTTTACTTAGAATTTGAATGCAATGATAAACCATTGCATTCGAAAAAACGATTCTGAGCGAAGTTCAGTCAGATTATAATTTTCGTTTGAACTAAAAATATCAACTTAAAACAGCTATAAGTCCTATATTTAGTAAAAAAATTTAAAAACGGTTCCAAAATTTTACCACATATATATAATAGCTATGTGAACACCCAAAATAAATTTTCAAGTCTCTAACTTAAAAATTGCCCGAGTTATCGTGAAATATAGAAATTGAATTCGTCAAAATTTCGTTTTTTCTACCGCCTATAGTCAATTTTGAGAAATTCGAAAAATGACTCAAATAAACAAGCACGTATTCAGGATCAATTTTCGGGGGGGGGATTAAAATTTTTTAATATATGAAGTAAAAATAAATGATTATATTATACGTAGTTATACTCGTATATGTAGTTAGTCTGTTATATTATAAATATAAAACTACTTTAAAAATTTCGGGGGGGGGGGGGGCTGAAACCCTAAACCCCCACTGGATACGGGCTTGCAAATAAAGTACCATCTACATCCACTTTTACATCTGAAACTAGCTATTGGTGAAAATGGAAGGGTTATTTCGGGTAGTGAAAGTGTTTTCAGAATATTTATACGTATGGATTCTAAGATTTTCGTTTTCCTAAAAATATCAACTTAAAACGGCTATAAAAAAAAATTTTGACAATGCATTTTTCTAATATTTTAGTATGATGTTAAGTAATATGTAAGTATACTTCAGTAAAATTTTCAGACTAAAATACCCAAAATTGACAATTTTATCACACATTATATACGTAAAAACGTGAATTTTACGAAATATTCAAAGTCCTATATTTTGGAGAAAAATTAATGTAACGGTTCCAAAATTATACCACATATATATAGTAGCTATGTGAACATCCAAAAAAAAATTTCAGGTCTCTATCTTAAAAATTGCCTGAGTTATTGTGAAATATAGAAATCGAATTCGTCGAAATTTCATTTTTCGCGAAAAATGCAGTTTTTTCGTCATTTTTTCGCCGTTTTTTCTACCGCATAGCGTCAATTTTGAGAAATTCAAAAAATGACCTAAGTAAAGTACCAACTACATCCACTTTGCTACCGGAAACATACCCTATTCGTGAAAATCGGAGCATTATTTCGGGTAGTATTTTTGTACACAGACATAAAAAAAAAAAAAAAAAAAAAAATAATCAAACATCATTGTAAAACCAATACATTCTTCGCTTCGCTCAGAATCTAAAAATTGAGACTTGGAATTTTTCTTATATTTTGGTTTAAGTTGGTTTTAAGTAATATGTGAGCATACTATAATAAAATTTTCAAACCTTAAAACCCAAAATATTCAAAGTGTTGTATTTTCTCAATAAACGTAATCGTTTCAAAATTGTATCATGTATGTATTGTACCTATGTGAATATCCAATAAAATATTAAAATCTTTAAGTTCAAAATTAGTTGAGTTATCGTGAAATATTGAAATCAAATTCGTCGAAATTTCAGTTTTCGTGAAAAAGCTGTTCCTTTATCATTGTTTGGTCCTTTTTCCTATCGCATATGGTCAATTTTGAGAAATTCAAAAATGATCTAATTAAAATGCCAATTACATCCACTTTCCAACCAGAAACATCTGTTATTTGTGAAAATCGCATTGTTTTATTATCGTATATTGGTATATTAAAATATAAAATGAATTATTATAATATTTATTGTTCTTTTTAATTTTGCTCATATTGTCCATAACATATACATAGATAGTCGATTGGAGAATTGAATTTTCCAAATGGTGGTTGTCTGAATTTAAAACAATTAAAATTCCATCATCTGGGACTGTATTCAATTATTTTATTGATCCAGACACCAAACAATTTCGTCCATGGGAAGATTTATTAATGTCATTTGACCTCAATCTGGAAATACCTTTACAAGTAAGATGCTTATATAATCTTATAATATGTTACATTTACATGGAACACATACATGATATATCATATCTTAATAATTATATATTCTTTTCTTTTAAGTGTGTAATAAAATAATACACATAATAATATTACATTATAATATGTTATAATATTGTAGTATTTTTTATTAATAAATAATAATAATTATTCATAGCAAACGCTTGTAAATACATTAGAAACAACTCGAGTAAGATATTTTCTTGACTTGTTAATTGACAAAAAAAAGGCTATAATGTTCGTCGGAGCAGCTGGTACTGGAAAAACGGTCATAATAAATGAAAAATTAAAATCTCTTCCTAACGATTTTTATGCCGTTTCAAATGTACCACTTAATTTCTATACGACATCAGGTAATTTAATATTTAAATGAATGTTTAAGCATATACAATTTATAAAATAAGGTAATTTGATTATATAATAATATTATTCGTTATTGACAGAAATGTTGCAAAATATTTTAGAAAAACCATTAGAAAAAAAAGCTGGAAGAAACTATGGCCCTCCAAGTGGCAAAACATTAATATACTTTATTGATGATATAAATATGCCAGAAGTAAGTAAAAATATTTATATAAATACAATACATTTATTTAAATTATTAACATTTATTAATATAATATTATAATAGAAAAATGAATAAATCAAATGCAATAATAATAGGTACCCATAAACAATTATTTTATCGTAGATAATTATTTATTTAAAAATATAAATAGTTTATAAATAATGATAAAAAATAATTAATTTGTTCAAAAATATTAATGTATAGGTCGATCCGTATGGTACCGTTCAACCTCACACTCTCATCAGACAATATATGGATTATAAACATTGGTATGACCGAACAAAGTTATCATTGAAAGATATACAAAACGTAATGTTCACTTCAAGTATGAATCCAACTGCTGGAAGCTTTATAATAGATTCTCGATTACAAAGACATTTTTTTGTATTCGCATTGGGGTATGTGGTTAACATTAATCATTACATTATAAATTTTATAATGATAATTTTATATTATGGAAATATTATATATGAATTCATTAATTTAACCTTATATATAATATTATATAATCTTCTGTGGTTAAGAGGCCTCTCAACCTATCAGGACCTACCCATTTCATACCCATAGCTCTATCCTTCTTTATCTATTGCACTTTAAAATTTGTGTCTCCATCTAATGATTCCATATTCTTTTTAAGGCCCGATTCACACGGACATTTTTTAAACGTGCGGCGCCATTCAGTGGCAAGACATGGGCGTTCAATGTGTACGTGTATATCGGGCCTGTCTTCCCAATTCCTATCATGCTTTGGGTCTTCCAAACGGTCTTTTCCCACACAGATTTGTTCCATCAATGCTTTTATTCATTTGTTTTATATTATATACATATTACACATAAATACATATTTATTATTTATATTTACATATAATTTATCACGTATGTACAATATGAATATGAATAATATTATATTATGCAATTAATAGGTTTCTTATTTATATTATTTTTTTATTTTTTATTTTTTATTTCTATATAGATTTCCATCTCAAGAGTCATTATACACAATTTATTCTTCGATACTAAAACAACATTTAAAAAATCCTGTAAATAAATTTAACCATTCATTAGTAAAATTATCAGATCTAATTGTACAATTGGCAATCAACTTTCATTGCAAGATTCTAACAATATTTTTGCCAACAGCTATAAAATTTCATTATATATTTAATCTTCGAGATATGAGTAATGTGTTTCAGGTAAAATATTATTATCTATATAATTACGAGTAATATAAAATTATAAATACAAATAAAATATTCGAATATTAGTAATAAAAACTTGATTTAATAATATTTACCTATACTACGAGTATATAATAATAAAGAAACTAAATCCACAGTAATTTTACTTTTTATTTAGTAAACATGTATTTCGACAACAATGTTATCATCTTCAGTAATAAGTGCAGACTGATCGTAGTATAATATTTGTGGATTTGGGTCTATTATTACAGGGGTGCCCAACAGGTCGATTGTGAGATTAATTATTACAGTTGATCGACACCATTTCGCGTTTTCTTGAATTTTTTCAGAAAACAAAATATTTTTTTGTAAATTTCTGTATCTTTGTATGTCCCACGAATATAAAAATTAGATTTAAAAAAGGCAATAAATAACTATGAAAAAGAAGAGCTGATACTCCTGCCGCATAGGATACAGGTGTGCAAATCATAGCGTTTAATTTTAATTAGAATTTGAATGATAAACCATTGCATTCGAAAAAACGATTCTGAGCGAAGTTCAGTCAGATAATGTAAGTATTTTTTAAAATTTTGACATTTTTTTTTATTAAATATTTAAAACGCAAAATTTTATCACACATATAGTACATAAATGAACACCCTATACAATTAAGTCTCTAAGTTTTATATAAATGCTCATAAAATCCCTAAATGACTATATCTGACTGATGAACATGAACTTCGTTCAAAATAGTTTTTCCAAATGCAATGGTTTATCATTGCAATCAAATTCTAATTAAAATGAAACGCTATGATTTACCATCCGTATCCCATGCGGCAGGAGTATCACCTCTTCTTTTTGATACTTTAAACAGCTATATCAACAATAAATAGCTATGAAAAGAAAAATAAGACTAGGAATTTTTTTAGTATTTTAATATGATGTTAAGTAATATGTATACATACTTCAGTAAAATTTTCAGACCTTAATCATCAAAATTACCAATTTTATCAAACATTAAATACGTAAAAACGAAAATTTTACGAAACATTCAAAGTCCTATATTTAGTAGAAAAATTAGTGTAACGAATCCAAAATTTTACCACATATATATAGTAGCTATATGAACACGCAAAGAAATTTTCAAGTTTCTATCTTCAAAATTGTCTGAGTTATCGTGAAATATTGAAATCGAATTTGTCGAAATTTCAGTTTTCGTGAAAAATGCCATTTTTAAGTCATTTTTTCGTGTTTTTTCTACCGCTTAGGGTCAATTTTGAGAAATTCAAAAAATGACCTAAGTAAAGTACCAACTATAATCACTTTTCAACTAGAAACATATTCTATTCGTGAAAATCGGAGCATTATTTCGGGTAGTAAAAGTGTCTTCAGACAAAAAAGTCACACATCATTGTTAAACTAATACATTATCTTCGTTTCGCTCAGAATCTAAAATAAGTGTAACACTCATGTATACGTACATACTCTTATAATTTATTTTTGTTTATTGACAACCTTTTTTTTTTGGTCCACCGACTACCTAGAAAAAATCAAAGGTCAATTACAAATCAATGAAAGTTGGCCACCCCTGCTTTATTATTAAATAATCGGCACATTTGAATTGCGTCCCTAAATATTATATTTTGTTCGAGTTGCGTCCGTGGTTTTCTCGTGGCATGTACGAGTTTCATCCACGGGTTTTTCAGCGACTGAGAATAATGTTTGGTGATAAAATCGTAGATATCTCAATATTATCAATTTTTTATCTCTAAATATGTTGAAAATTCATTTTGTTCATATTATAGCATCAGTCACACTTTGACATTCCATGTTTGACAAATCAACATATATTTATATATTTTTATTTATATTTATTTAACTTTGCAATGGAAAATCTTGAAATAACAAAAATTTAACACGTTTGGAGTTTGTTCAAAAATTAACATATAAAAATTTACCTATTTTATATCTAAGATTTAGAACAATAAATAATTTGTAATATATAATTACAGTAAATTTTTAACTACACCATTTATACAGATAACAGTCCTCAGTCTGTAAAAGTGGGAAGGAAAATATGGGATCATTTCGATTATCTAACTTCCATTAAAATTTTCATATTTCTGGTGATAGTATAGGTTAATGTGTATAGTTAATGTACGTGTGTGTGTGTGTGTGTGTGTGTGTGTGTGTGTGTGACCGTTGATTGGGAAACGCATTTATTTCAAATTAAAATATTATAATCGCGGTGGTTGTTAATTGTTATATACAGGTAATAGTCGCAGAGATTTCTGCGTCAACACTAAGCATCGTGTAAATCAGGCATAAGGAAGCGTGCTATCTCTTCCACTTTAAAACTATGAGCAATAGATAACCGTATTAATAAAAATTAGCCGGTATGTAAATAACCTATTCTACCACCAAAAATATGAACATTTTAATGGCGACTAGATAACCGAAAATACCCAAAATATGTATACTATTATCCAATTAATCAATTATTAACCAGGACGTAACTCGGGTATGTTATGTATAACCACGGACGCAACTTGGATATTTGAGGACGCAATTCGTATGCAGCCTATAATATAATCTATTCACAAGAACATTTCTTATATATTATATTTATAATACTTATTTAATATTAAGGGACTTTTATTTGCTAATGGTGAATGTGTGACAACAACTAGTTCTTTTATACGTCTTTGGTTACACGAAACTAGTCGAATTTATGGGGACAAGTTAATTGAAATGAAAGATCAAGATACGTTTTCAAAAACAATTGTTGAACAAATAAAAAAAACATTTAGTGTACGTTAAAATTATAAATATTCTTATTTACGTACAATTAAGTAGTGATTTAGATTTTATTTAACTTTATTACTATATTATTAGCATTTTATAATAATAAATATAATTATACATTTTTAATGCAGAACCTGGTAATTGAGGTAAGATTATTAAATCATTTAATGTAAGTATATTATATACAATAAATATGTAAATAATAATTAATTTATAGTTTACATATAATTAGTAAATATAAATATACATAATTATAATACAGAATTGTAAATGTTTTAAATAATAACTTATAATATAGGTACTCGCAAATCGCAATAATATTTTATGAAATAGTATTTTGTTTTTTATTCACAGGACATCCCGGAAAACGATTATTTGATAAGCCCATTGATATTTTCACATTTCGCAGAAGGTATTGGTGATCAAAAGTACATGCCTGTACAGTCATGGTCGATACTCCATAACACCTTATGTGATGCCATGAACTCATATAATGAATTAGTAGGAGCCATGAATCTGGTACTCTTCGAGGATGCAATGGCGCACATATGTAGAATCAATCGTATACTCGAACTACCCAGGGGTAATGCATTACTCGTGGGAGTTGGTGGCAGTGGAAAACAGTCATTGGCCCGACTTTCTGCATTTATATCTTCTCTAGAAGCATTCCAAGTGCAGTTAAGTTCCACATACAGTATTTCCGATTTAAAAGATGATCTAGCCGCATTATACATAAAGGCTGGATTAAAAAGCGTCGGAATCATGTATTTAATGACTGACTCTCAAGTGGCTGATGAGAAATTTCTTGTACTAATTAACGATATGCTGGCTAGTGGTCAGATACCAGGTCTATTTTCCGATGATGAAATAGATAGCATTATCCAAAACATTAGTCCAGAGGTAAATATTACTTTTTAATTGTGTTTAAATATACATTTCTACATTTAATAATAATTTTAGGTAAAGTCAGCTGGTTTATCAATCACTAAAGAGAATTGTTGGTATTATTTTATTAACAAAGTAAGGTCCTTAATTAAAGTAGTATTATGTTTTTCTCCTGTGGGTAATACCTTAAGAATTCGAGCTAGACGATTTCCAGCTCTAATTAGCTGCACTTCTATAAATTGGTTTTACGAATGGCCTAAAGAGGCACTGGAATCCGTATCACATAGATTTTTAAGTAATTTGACAGAATTATCAGTCAAATTAAGAAAACCAGTATCTTTATTTATGGCTCATGTACACAGTTCAGTAAATAATATGTCATTAAAATATTTAATTAACGATCGTCGTTACAATTATACAACACCAAAGTCGTTTTTGGAACAAATTAATCTATATATGAAGTTATTGGTATCAAAATCTAATGATATAAAATACGGAATACACCGTTTTCAAAATGGTATTAAGCAATTAATATCTTGTGGAGCTCAAGTAATTAAAAATACAATATCATAATACATATTTCAATGTTGTCTTTATTTAAGATTTAAATATTCAAGTTTTTTTTAAATAGGTTGATGTATTAAAAGTTGAATTGGATACACAAAAGATTGAATTAACAAAAAAAAATACCAAAGCTGAAGAGTTAATCAAAATTGTTCAAAAAGAAACAGAAAAAGTAAAGTTTGAAAAATACAAAGGTATTTATTAAAATTATTTTAAAAATCTAATAATTTTATAAATAATAATTTAATAGAAACTAATTAATATTTTAGCTGCCGAAGAAGAGGACAAAGTAAAATTAATTGAAGAAGACGTCGCTTTAAAACAGCGATTGTGTGCAGAAGATTTAGAAAAAGCTGAACCAGCTCTAGTAGCGGCACAAGCTGCATTAGATACATTAAATAAGGTTAATAAATAAATTAATTTAATTTAATAAATTAATAAATTTAATAAATTTTCCTTACAAATTAAATGTAGGTATTTAAAACACCATTCATGTTAGGTTTTTTTACATAAAATATTAATGCCTAATGGTAAAATAATTTTAATTAGACATATTTATAATTAGTATCTTATGTACTAAAATTGTAAATAAATAAAAAACAAATCATATTTTATCAGATATCATTCAATGCGATAAGAATATAAATGTTATACCATGTGAAACCTTATTAAAGAAATGTAATATTTATTTTATTAATATTTGTTCCATTAAAAAATAATGTTTTAGAACAATTTAACAGAACTAAAATCATTTGGTTCCCCTCCATTGGCTGTAATCAATGTTACAGCTGCAGTTATGGTTCTACAAGCTAAAAAAGGAAAGGTTCCAAAAGATAGGAGTTGGAAAGCATGCAAGGTACCTATATTATGTAATCAGTAATCACATATTATATCTTTTATATTTTTTTAATTTTATGTATATATATTATTAGTATATAATTATAAAGTGAATTATTTTAAAAATAAATATATGTATTGGATTCAGGGCTTAAAAACGTTATTTAAAACGTTATAATTATAACGTTTAAAACGAAAAAACATGATTAAACGTAATCGATAAACGAAAAACAAAAAACAAAATTAAAAACATAACGAAAAACAAAACATATCAATAAACATAAAAAAGGTATCAATAAACAATAATCAATTATCATTAACGTAATAATATTATTGCGTTTTATGTTTATGATGGAAAAATATATTTTGATATAAAAAAAATTATATATAAATAAAATTATTTTCCATTTCCCAAGTTAGACACTATATTTAAAATTAATTTCTTAGAATTTTTATACATTAAAATTTTTATTTTCAGTCTTTCAAAGCTATGTTTAGATTTTATTTCCAAAAATTCAATCGTTGATGGTGGGTTATCTTGTAATAATATAATAATGACCAAAATGGAGACAACAACACAATATAATAATATGTGTTGTTTTCAGTATAGTGTATAAATAATTTATATTTGTATTGTTGTAATTTACTAGTATTTATAATTTATGTTGTATTATCATTTTCAATAAGTATATTTACTTCGTTGTTGTACATGATTTTATTATGTCAGCACTTTAACGCTCAAACGTGTTTGTGACTTTGCGAGTTTCGTGTGTTGTACTGCAGTCATAGGCGTAGCCAGACTTCTTGTTTAGGGTATGCAAGATTATTTTTTTTAGAAAATCCTATGGTATTAACACTGGTTCAAAATCCATTATCGAACCGGCCCAAATCTTTAAAATTTTCAACGGCCCACCGGGATTTGCCCGGTAGCCCACCGGCCCAATCTGGGCCTGTGTACATTTAACTAGTTAAAGTAGTCAGTAGATAAACTAATTTATAATTATTTAGAATAGGTACCACTACACAATTATTATCTTAATGAAAATCATTGGGTTATTATTTACATGAATATTTAAATTAGGCCACATAGCACACATAATATGACATATCAAACAAAGAATTAATTATTTCATTACAGAATTTTTAACCAATATTTGATTGAATTACTGTTGAATGCTAATGCATCAAACATCAAATAAGCAAAAAATATCTAATAGGTAAGTAATAACCAAATTATACAATTTATTTGGCTTTTTGAAGTTAAGGGACTTAAAATACAAAAGTTTTTCTTGAGCGTTTAGGGTATGCAGTGGCATACCCTGCGACCCCCCTGGCTACGCCTATGACTGCAGTAATATAACTGACGAGTGTAATCGTTATTTGTACATCTGTAGATTGTAGTGTATGGTGTAACGCGTAAACGTGTGATTCCTGATTTCAATTTTAGATTCTGAGCGAAGCGAAGAATGTATTGGTTTTACAATGATGTGTGTCTTTTTTTTTTTTTTTTTGTTTTTTTTTTTTTTTAAGTATGAAGACACTTTTACTACCCGAAATAATGCTCCGATTATCACGAATAGCATATGTTTCCAGTAGCAAAGTGGATGTAGTTGGTACTTTATTTAGGTCATTTTTCTATATTCTCAAAATTTACCCTATGCGGTAGAAAAAACGACCAAAAAATGACGAAAAAACGGCATTTATCAAATTTCGACGAATTCGATTTCAATATTTCACGATAACTCGGGCAATTTTGAAGTTAGAGACTTGAAATTTTTTTTGGGAGTTTATATAGGTACTATGTAAATGTGATAAAATTTTGGAACCGTTACGTTCATTTTTCTACAAAATATAGGACTTTGAATATTTCGTAAAATTCTCGTTTTTTTGTATATAATGTTTGATAAAATTAGCAATATTTGGTATTTAGGTCTGAAAATTTTACTGAAGTGTACTTATATATTAATTAACATTAATTCAAAATATTAATAAAATCCATTGTCTCAATTTTTTTTATAGCTGTTTAAAGTTGATATTTTTAGTTTAAACGAAAATATTATGAAAAAAATGACGAAAAATTGGCATTCACAAAAACGTGGCTCTATGGGAGACGCGTGTGGTGTAGTCGGCGAAATATTCTCGAACGCTATCTCGGTGTTGAGCTTTGTCGCCAGGCATCGACAGCGGATGGGAGAACGCCGTTTTTTTTTTGCGTTTTTTTTTTCGTTTTTTTTTCTTACTATGTCTGAATCATCATATTAAAATATTTAAAAAATCCATGGTAACCTTTTTTTTTTATAGCTGTTTAAAATTAATATTTAAATTTTTTTGTTTTTATGACTGAAGACACTTGTACTACACGAAATAATGGTCCGATTTTCACAAATAGCATATGTTTCCGGTAGGAAAGTGGATGTTCTTGGTACTTTATTTAGGTCATTTTTAGAATTTTTCAAAATTGATCCTGTACGTTATAAAAAACGATGAAATAATGACGAAAAAACGGCAATCTATTAATCAATACCTACATTATCTGACTGAACTTCGCTCAGAATCGTTTTTTCGAATGCAATGGTTTAACATTGCATTTAAATTATAATTATAATCAAATATCATGATATGCACACCTATATCCCTGCGGCAGGAGTATCAGTTCTTTTTATATATTAATACTTATTTTACAAATTTACAATTTAAAAAAAGAGCTGATACTCCTGCCGCACAGGATACAGGTGTGCGGATCATAGCGTTTAATTTTACTTAGAATTTGAATGCAATGATAAACCATTGCATTCGAAAAAACGATTCATTCTGAGCGAAGTTCAGTCAGATTATAATTTTCGTTTGAACTAAAAATATCAACTTAAAAAAGCTATAAGTCCTATATTTAGTAAAAAAATTTAAAAACGGTTCCAAAATTTTACCACATATATATAATAGCTATGTGAACACCCAAAAAAATTTTCAAGTCTCTAACTTAAAAATTGCCCGAGTTATCGTGAAATATAGAAATTGAATTCGTCAAAATTTCGTTTTTTCTACAGCCTATAGTCAATTTTGAGAAATTCGAAAAATGACCCAAATAAACAAGCACGTATTCAGGATCAATTTTCGGGGGGGGGGGTTAAAATTTTTTAATATATGAAGTAAAAATAAATGATTATATTATACGTAGTTATATATGTAGTTAGTCTGTTATATTATAAATATAAAACTACTTTAAAAATGTCCGTGGGTGGGGGGGGGGGTGGTGGGGGTTGAACCCTAAACCCCCCCTGGATACGGGCTTGCAAATAAAGTACCATCTACATCCACTTTTACATCTGAAACTAGCTATTGGTGAAAATGGAAGGGTTATTTCGGGTAGTGAAAGTGTTTTCAGAATATTTATACGTATGGATTCTAAGATTTTCGTTTTCCTAAAAATATCAACTTAACACGGCTATAAAAAAAAATTTTGACAATGCATTTTTCTAATATTTTAGTATGATGTTAAGTAATATGTAAGTATACTTCAGTAAAATTTTCAGACTAAAATACCCAAAATTGACAATTTTATCACACATTATATACGTAAAAACGTGAATTTTACGAAATATTCAAAGTCCTATATTTTGGAGAAAAATTAATGTAACGGTTCCAAAATTATACCACATATATAAAAAGCTATGTGAATATCCAAAAAAAATTTCAGGTCTCTATCTTAAAAATTGCCTGAGTTATCATGAAATATAGAAATCGAATTCGTCGATGCAAGAATGCAGTTTTTTCGTCATTTTTTCGCCGTTTTTTCTACCGCATAGCGTCAATTTTGAGAAATTCAAAAAATGACCTAAGTAAAGTACCAACGACATCCACTTTGCTACCGGAAACATACCCTATTCGTGAAAATCGGAGCAT
>JAIUCT010000016.1:1879797-2005982 GCA_021307375.1 Tetraneura akinire | reverse complement strand
ATAATAATAATAATAATAATAATAATAATAATAATAATAATAATAATTAGGGCAGAGGACTTATAGCATTTGCATATTTGTTTTGCGCAGCCGTAAAAAAAGGCCAACTATATAGAAAAATGTTTCATGTTACGACAAAGCCAAATCTGTAATTTTATGGTGCATATTTTTGCATATTTAGATATTTTTCGGTTTTTGAGACATATTTAACTTATATATGGTTTTTGAGGAAATATTTTGAACAATTTATAAAAATAAATATAAAAATATGTAAAATGAAAATTTGAAAAAACATTTAGTTATTCAATGCAATTTTCAAGGTGAAAATATTATTTACTTCGTCCGTAGGTTTTTTTAAAAAAAATTCTAACATATTGGTAATTTTTTTTAGGGTCAGAAGAATGAATTAATAACACGTAATTAAAAATTTTGAAAGTTTCATTAAGATTAAGTTTTTATTCATGTGTTATTGGTCGTGGACTAATAGTATAGCAAATAAAATGTATAATTAAATTTAGTTAGTATTTGTAATGTTTCATATTTTAAATATTTTTTATAATCAATCTATATAATAAAATTTTAATAGCATAAAAAAGTGCATATTTTAGAGTTTTTAAGTGCATATTTTAGAGGTTTTAAGTGCATATTTTAGAGTTTTTAAGTGCATAAGTGCTTGTATATTCAGCCTTTTTTTAGAGCTACAAGTCCTCTGCCTTAATAATAATAATAATAATAATAATAATAATAATAATAATAATAATAATAATAATAATAATAATAATAATAATAATAATAATAATAATGATAATAATAATAATAATGATAATAATAATAATAATGATAATAATAATAATAATGATAATAATGATAATAATGATAATAATGATAATAATGATAATAATGATGATGATAATAATGATAATGATAATAATAATGATTATAATAATAATAATGATAATAATAATAATAATGATAATAATAATAATAATGATGATAATAATAATAATAATGATAATAATATTAATAATGATAATAATAATAATAATAATGATAAAAAAAACTCACAATAATACCGTTGGTGTGAAGACTGGCCAGCTGCAATGGCTAAATCTAAATAAATATGTATAAAAATCACACGCACACAAACTAAAATTGACAATAATAAAAATACAATGTAATATTATCGACGATTAGCGCACGATTTCCACTCTGTTACGAGTTACAATAAAATAAATATACGAGTATATAGAAAAAAGATACAAAAACTTGAATATGGTATATTGATTTAATAACTCATGGAACATAATGTACGAAATACGATGGTCTTAAATACTTCGATTGTCTAAAAAGGACGGAGATAGACAGCGGGACAAGTACAATAATTCACGGACACTGGAAATTCTATTAGGTATACTCGTATAATACACGATAACACAAATTAAAATAAACTTAAAGCTTGGTGTGTTATTTAATGTACGTGTGTGCGTGTGACGTGTGTGCGTAGTCAACAGGGACGGATTGGGATATAAATTCGGCCCGGGAAAAATATATGTAAGCGGCCCAAGTAAGGAAAAATAACTTTATGAGACATATTATTATAATAATTAAAAAATAAACACTATAAATATAGTGAAAATCGCGTGTATTTATAAAATACAAGTTTCCCAATCATCGTTCACATGGCCGCGATAACAACGCAAGTTTCTATTTATTCTGCGCATGACACCGCGGATTGAAATATCGTGTATAATTATCGGATAGCTGTTGTAACTGAGAAAAATTTTCGTTGGGGAGGGGGTCCAATTTTAAAGTGAAGAATATATTGGTTTTACAATGATGTGTGGTTTTTTTTTTTTATTCTGAATACACTTTTACTACCCGAAATAATGCCCCAATTTTCACGAATAGCATATGTTTCCGGTTGGAAAGTGGATGTATAGTTGGTACTTTACTTGGGCCATTTTACGAGTTTCTCCAAATTGACAATAAGCGGTAGAAAAAACGACGAAAAAACGGCATTTTTCAAGGAAACTGAAATTTCGACGAATTCGATTTCGATATTTCACGATCAATTTGTTAATTTTTCTACAAAATATAAGACTTTGAATATTTCGTAAAATTCTCGTTTTTATATTTATAATGTTTGATCAAATTGGCAGTTTTGGGTTTTATGGTCTGAAAAGTTTACTGAAGTATACTGACATATTACTTAAAATGATATCAAAATATTAGAAAAATCCCAAGAATTTTTTTTTTATAAGTGTTTAAAATTGAAATTTCAATAAAATAAAATATTTAAAGTATTTATACGGATTTTTCTTATTTTTATGTATGAAGAAGACACTCTTTCGACCAGAAATAATGTTCCAATATTTACGAATAGCATATAGGTTTCCAGAAGAAAATTGGATGCAGTTGGTACTTATTTAGGTCATTTTTCAAATTTCTCAAAATTGACATTATGCGATAGAAAAAACGAAGAAAAAATGACGAAAAAACGGCATTTATTACAAAAACTGAAATTTTGACGAATTTGATTTCAATATTTCAAGATAACTCTGGCAATTTTGAAATTAAAAACTTAAATTTGTATATTTTTGAGATTTTCTCAAAATCAATTGAAAAATTAAAATATATATACTAATATATAATATATAAAATATAATATAAAATTATAATATATATACTAAGTTAAAATCAGTGATCAATTTCGCATAATTTAAGATACAACATGATTTTATACGATTATGATTTTATAATACTGGTATAATACCAGTATAATACGGTATAATACAAAATAAAAATAAAATACCGTATGTTAACAACTCTATAAAAAATCAAAAGAGCAACCAGTTAGTAGACAAAGACCGGCCGTTAATTGGGAAAACTAAACTTATTATTCGTAATTAATTACGAACATATTAATGATTATCGCGGTGGCTGTTATAATTACGCAACCACCGCGATTTCAGCGTCAACAATTATATATACTCATGAAATATTATTAGGTTTTAATTTTTAAGACAATTTATGTTATATAATTAAATTTATTTATTGTTACATTGCATTGTGTTTATAGTATAAAATTGTTATTAAAATATTGACAGCAATAATTAATAATTCTAAATCATACATAGGCAATTAATAATTATTATGTTTTCATTAAATTATAATATGATAGAATATATATTATAATATTTTGCTTCATAGTTCATAGACATAGATATATACCAATAAATATATATTTAATTACTTCATATTTATGTTAATATATTAGAAAATTATATTATATTAATTTAAAAATAATAATAAATATTATTAATATTATAAATACGAGTATTACACGTTAATATAAATATTTTTAATTAAACATCTCGATTTAACTTTTTTTAATACAATCACATACATTTCTTATTTATTGTCTCTATTATTATTAATTAGTCTTAAAAAAAATCATGGATATTTATATTTCTATGAGGCTTGATAGTTATTTTTTATAGTCGTTTTAACTCATCTAAATGATATACAAAATTATATTATTTTATTGTGGTTCTTAAACGATTAAAATTATAAATACATGAGTATTAATATAAAAATGATTATAATTTCCATAAAATATCTTTCGACATTATACGATATCGTATGTTATGTTCAAATTTAAATTTAATATTATTTCAATTTTTATAACTAATATTTTTATTTTTACAATTATTATAACTATTACTTATATTCTTCATAAAACATTTTTTTTTAATTTTAATTCTAGGTAATGATGGCTAAAGTTGATGGGTTCTTAGATTCATTAATAAATTATGAGAAGGAACATATACATCCTGATGTAGTTAAAGCAATTCAACCTTATTTAAATGACCCAGAATTTGACCCTGGATTCATTGCAGGAAAATCTCAAGCTGCTGCTGGTAAATATAAATAAAATTTATAAAATAATTATTTACCAATATAATACTTCAATATTAATAAATTATTTAATTTAGTTTCACATAGTTCAAATATTTCTTTACAGAAATTCTTTCTTTAATATCAATTAATAATATAATTTTAATAACAATGTTTTATGGTTAAGGTTTATGTGCATGGGTTATAAATATAATGAAATTTAATAATGTTTGGCAAGTTGTGGAACCAAAGAGAAAAGCTCGAGATCAAGCGAATGAAGAATTGAATGGTGCTAGAAACAAACTTTTGGAACTTAGAAATATGATTAATGTAAATTACATTTGAAAATTAAATATATTTTATTTTATATTATGATTAATGGTTTTAGGAATTGGAAATAAAACAAAAAATTTTAACAGATGAATTTGATAGTGCTGTAGCTGAAAAAACTATGTGTCAAAATCAAGCTGATGAAACAGCTATGAGGATTGATTTAGCAAATCGACTCGTTAATGGCTTAGCGTCAGAAAATGTTCGGTGGAAAGAAAGCGTTTCATTGTAAATCATTTAGACTATTAAAATGTATTTGAAAAAATATGTATATTCATGCATTGTATATGATATGTAATATATTAGATTGCAAAAAAATTTACAAACATTACCCGGGGACATTCTTATGGTTTCTGCTTTTGTTTCATATGTTGGTTACTTTACGAAAATGTACAGATATGAATTAATTCATAACTCATGGTTACCATTTTTCAAAGAAGTAAAGGTATAATTATTTGCAAATAAAATTATTTTATTATTATTTTATTAATCTTGTCTCGAAAATGTTATATTTGTGTGAATGAAATTATTGTCTTTCAGCCTGAAATACCAATGACAGATAATTTAGATCCACTTTCTTTACTCACTAATGACACACAAATCGCAACTTGGAACAATGAAGGTCTACCAAATGATCGAATGTCATCAGAAAACGCAACCATTTTAACAAATTCTGATCGATGGCCACTAATGGTTGATCCTCAGGTATATGGCAATTGAAAATTTTATTTACTTGTATTATAATAGATAATACCTATATAGGTATTAAAATAAAATAGATATTACATTAAAAAAATAATTTTAAATTTAAAAAAAAATTAAATTAGCTCCAAGGAATCAAATGGATTAAAACTAAATATGGTACAAGTTTAAGAATCATTAGACTAAATTACAAAAATTGTATATCAGAAATTGAAACTTGTATCAGAGATGGGAACGTACTTTTGATTGAAAATATTAGTGAAAATATTGACCCAATCTTAGATAATATTATTGGTCGTAATTTAATTAAAAAAGGAAGGTAAAATAAAAATTGTTATCTTTATTAATATTTTAAACGACACAATATATTTTAATTTATATGTAAATTATAGGGCAATAAAAATTGGTGAAAAGGAAATTGATTACAACCCAAATTTTCGTCTAATATTGCACACAAAATTATCAAACCCACATTACAAGCCAGAAATGCAAGCACAGACAACTCTTATTAACTTCACAGTTAATCGTGATCAACTTGAAGATCAATTATTAGCTGAAGTAGTGAAAGCCGAAAGGCCAGATTTAGAAAAAATGAGAATTGATCTCACCAAACAACAAAATAGTTTTAAAATAAAATTAAAACATCTTGAAGATGATTTATTGCAGAGATTATCTTCAGCTGACGGTGATCAGATACTCGGTGATAAAAAACTTGTTTTGAATCTTGAAAAGTCTAAAAAAACAGCAATGGAAATTGAAGTAAAAGTTGCTGAAGCAAAAATAACATCTAAAGAAATCGATAATGCACGAGAAGAATATCGTATTGTTGCAACAAGAGCATCTATAATATATTTTATAATGAACGATTTAATAAAAATAAATCCAATGTATCAATTCTCTTTAGAGGTAAACTTTAAAAAAAAATAAAATAATAATTTAAAAGCAGACTTTTATATAATAATTCATTTATTTTTAATAGTACCTACTTATACTATTATTCACTCTTATCTTATTATGCAAATATTTATATTTACCACATATTTAAGTATATTGTAAATTTTATAGATTATATATTATAATGTTTTAATATTTTTTATTTCTATGCATATTTTTATATACGTTTCGACAGGCATTTAGTGTTGTTTTTCAAAGAGCAATGAAAAATTCAGAAAATGCAAATAACTTAAAAGAAAGAATAATTAAATTAATCGAAAATATAACATATCAAACATTTATTTATACAAGTAGAGGTTTATTTGAAAAAGATAAATTAATATTTATTTGTCAAATGACTATGCAGGTATATAATATTTGTATTTATTATATATTATATATTATGAAATACATATTTAGATTTATAATTAGATAAGTAAATTAAAATGTATGAGTTTTATGAGTTGAAAAATAATAATAATTACAAATAAAATATAATTGTACTTATATTTTAGATACAACTTCAAAAACAACAAATCAAACCAACAGAGTTAGAATATTTGTTAAGAAGGCCAACAATTGTCGGTTTAATTTCTCCTATAGATTATATTTCATCAGATGTATGGGGGGCTATTAAGTCACTTGTCTTAGCAGAAGACGATTTTATGTAATCAAATTCTAAAATATTAATTAATAATAAAATAAAATTTGTTATTTATTAACAAAGACATTAATAAATATATATATATATATTTTTTTTTTAAGAGGTCTAGACAAAGATATTGAATCTTCTAGTAAACGTTGGCAATTATACATTGACAGCGAAGCTCCTGAGAAAGATAAACTACCACAAGAATGGAAAAATAAATCCCCATTTCAAAGACTATGTATAATTAGAGCTTTAAGAACAGATAGAATGACTTATGCTGCCAAAGTATATGTTCAAGAAATTCTTGGACAAAAATATACAAACTTTAGACCTCCAGAATTTTCTGAATCATTCGAAGAAACTTCTTCAAAAACGCCAGTTTTTTTTATATTATCGGCTGGCGTTGATCCAACTCGTGTAATAATTTCATTAATCAAAATTTTACTATAGAAAATTAATAAATTAATTTTTTAATATACCTACTTATAGTTCAAATAATAATAATATACGTAAATAATATAAACTTTAATATTATATTATATAATTATATTTATGTATATATTATATTATATTTTATTATATGATTATACATTTATACCTGTATATTGTAAAATAATTGTATAGGATGTTGAAACTCTCGGAATAAAAAAAGGATATACAATTGAGAAAAACAACTTCCATAACATATCATTAGGACAAGGACAAGAAAAATTAGCAGAAGATGCTATAGAGTTAAGTGCACGAATGGGCAATTGGGTTATGTTACAAGTAAACATTAATTTATATCTACGATCAATATAATCAATTATCTTATTTATATAAATTAAAAGTGTAATATTTATTTTCATTAATTTTATTTAAAAGAATGTACATTTAGTACATAAATGGTTACCTACCTTAGATAAGAAAATGGAAGCATCCTTTGAACATCCACATGAAAATTATAGAATATTCATTAGTGCTGAACCTGCTGCGTTACCACGTTATCACATCATACCACAAGTATTTTTTTTATTATAATGTTATTTTAGATTCTGAGCGAAGCGAAGAATGTATTGGTTTTACAATGATGTGTGTCTTTTTTTTTCTCTTTTTTTTCTGTATTATGTTTTTTAATTTTTTTTTTTTTTTTTTTTTTTTTGTAAGTCCGTAGAGACACTTTTATTACAAATAACATATATTTCCGGTTGAAAAATGGATGCAGTTTGTATTTTATTTAGGTCATTTTTTAAATTTCTCAAAATTAACCCTATTCGATAGATAAAAACGACGAAAAAATGACGAAAGACGGCATTTTTGACGAAAACTTTTTCGACGAATTCGATTTCAATATTTTATGATTACTCAGGCAATTATAAAGTTAGAGACTTGAAAGTTTAATGGGTATTCATATAGGTATTATATATAAGTGGTAAAATTTTGGAACCGTTACATTAATTTTTTTACAAAATATAGGACTTAGAATATTTCGGTAAATTTTCGTTTTTATGTATATAATGTTTGATAAAATTGGCAATTTTTGACATTAAGGTCTGAAAATTTTACTGAAATATACTTATATATTACTTAAAACCATATTAAAATATTAGATAAATCTCAGGTCTAAATTTTTATTTATAGCCGTTTAAAGTAAATTTTATTAGTTTAAACGCAAATCTTAAAATCCATACAAATATTATTCTTATTATTTCTCAATACTTTTACAATAAAAATTAATAAAAAAATCCAAAAAATTGGGAAAATTTTTGAAAATTTTATTGAAGCATACCAAATAATGTAATTAATGTAATTCCAAAATATTAGAAAAATCTCAATATTCAATTTTTTTTTATAGGTGTTTAAAGTTGAAATTTCAGTAAAATCATTATTTATATTTTATACGGATTTTTTTTTACAATAATGTTCTATTAAATTGACAATATTTTTTAAAAAATTTTGAAAATATTATTGTAGCTTAAATACATTTTACTTAACTCAGTTCTAATTAATTATGAATTATAACAGCTGTTTAAAGTATAAAAAAGAAGAGCTGATACCTCTGTCGCAGAGATACAGGTGTGCAAATTATAGCGTTTAATTTTAATTATAATTTGAATGCAACGAACCATTGCATTCGAAACAAACATTTTGAACGAAGTTCTGTCAGATATGGTCATTTTATGACCATTTATATTAAACTTAGAGACTTGAAAATTTTATAGGGTGTTTATTTATATACTACATGTGTACCTATATGGTCCATATATTTGTAATTATTTATTAATTATTTTAAAATTTGAATCAATATCTACATTATCTGACTGAATTTTGTTCAGAATCGTTTTTTTGAATGCAATGGTTTATCATTATTGATTTGCAACTATGATTTGCACACCTGTATCCCTACGGCAGGAGTATCAGCTCTCCTTTTTATTTCTTTATAATATAATTATAATTTTTATTATAGGGGATTTTGGATTCTTCAATTAAAATTACTAATGAACCACCAACAGGAATGATGGCAAATTTACATAAATGTTTGGATAATTTCAATCAAGATACTCTTGAAATGTGTTCCAAAGAAGCGGAATTTAAAGCAATTTTATTTAGTTTATGTTATTTCCACGCTTCTATACAAGAAAGATCGAAGTTTGGATCTCAAGGATGGAATAGATCGTATCCATTCAATGTAGGTGATTTGACTATATCTGTAAATGTTTTATATAATTACCTGGAGGCAAACAATAAAGTACCTTGGGAGGACCTCAGATATCTCTTTGGTGAAATAATGTACGGTGGACACATTACTGATGATTGGGATAGAAGGCTTTGTAGAACATATCTCGAAGTTTATATGAATCCGGATTTGGTATTATTTATATTACATAACTTAAGATAACAAATTTCTGTTAATTAAAAAAAAAAATATTATATAGATGGAAGGAGAGCTTATATTAGCACCAGGTTTTGTAGCCCCACCAAACACAGATTATAATTCATATCACCAATACATAGACAATTTATTACCACCAGAAAGTCCTATATTGTATGGTCTTCATTCTAATGCTGAAATCGGCACGCTTACTACAAGGTCAGAAAACTTATTCCAAACACTAATGGAAATGCAACCTAGAAACACAGGTACAATCAGTGGAACTGGGTTATCTAGAGATGATAAAGTAATTTAAATATAATTTATCGTATTTAAAATAGATTCTTGGAGTATCCATTTGTGAGTTGTGACATAATTAAATTTATTTTTAGGTTAGACAAACATTAGATGATATTTTAGATAAAGTACCAGAACCATTCAATATTGTAGACATGATATCCAGAGTTGAAGAAAGAACTCCATACGTGATAGTTTCATTTCAAGAATGTGAACGTATGAATTTGTTAATGAACGAAATCAGACGAACTTTAAAAGAGCTAAATTTGGGATTAAAGGTATTTTGATACATACAGATACAGAAAATAGATATTATTCATGTAGTACATTGTATAGTAATAATACAATGCATATAAAATTAAACATTTATATCTATATTTATCTATTCAAGTTAATATCTTATTATTTATACTTATTTTAACAATAAATTATGTTTTTTCAAAAAGGGTGAACTAACAATAACAGCAGATATGGAGGCATTAGAAGAATGTTTATTTATGGATAAGGTACCACCAAGTTGGGAAAAACGTGCTTATCCATCAATGTTACCTTTGGCAAGTTGGTATACAGATTTGTTGAGAAGATTGCGTGAACTAGAGTCTTGGGTTAGTGAGTTTCAGGTGAGTCATCACTTAATAGTTTAAATATGAGCATATAAAATATCTTTTTATTGATTTAGCTTCCGCCGTCAGTATGGTTGGGTGGATTTTTCAATCCACAATCGTTTTTAACTGCTATAATGCAAAACACTGCTAGAAAAATGGAGTGGCCACTGGACAAGATGTGTATACATTGTGACGTAACAAGAAAATTTAAAGAAGATATAACGTAAATAAACAATTACTTAATTAAAACGCGAATAAAAATAATAATTGTATTAAAATATTGTATTTTGAATATTTAGATTAGCACCCAGAGAAGGTGCAATGATAAACGGATTAATATTAGAAGGTGCTCGTTGGGATGTGAACATGAGTTGTATTGTTGAATCAACTTTGAAAGAATTATTCCCATTAATGCCTGTTATGCACGTAAAAGCTATTACGAAAGATAAACAAGATTTGCGAAACATGTATGAATGTCCAGTGTATAAAATTAAACAAAGAGGTCCAACTTACGTTTGGACATTTAACTTAAAAACTCGACAAAAACCATCTAAATGGATATTAGCTGGTGTAGCAATATTATTGAGTGTGTAGATAAATTAATATAATATATTACACCATAGATTCTTAGAACCTATGAAATGTTTCTCCATAAATTTTATTTTTTTTTTCAAAAAGTTCAAAAGTTTATTTTCGATCAGAATAGACAAAATTAATAAATTTATAAATTGTATTAGTGTAATACAAGAGGAAAATCAATTCTATACAATTTATTGTTTAAGAATAATGGAAAAGATTGACGTTCTCTTAGTGTAAATACTGTGTGGATAGATTTAGATTCATTGATATTTAGCCGCCAGCGTGAGTACCAAGGAGACAGTCGGTTTAGATGATTTTGCACGTATGAAGAAGCTATTATTAGGTTAGAGTGAGAAGCGAATGAGACTTTGTCGTCTGCGCATTCAACAACTATGATATTGGGGTGGGTTGGTTAAGTCAGCCGAGTATAAATTATAGAGTGTGGGTGAGAGGACAGCTCCTTGTGGTACGCCCGCAAGTACTGGGGAGATGGAGGAGAGTTTTGATGCAGATCTCACCGCAAATAACGTTCACTTAAGATTTTAAAAAAAAAGTTAGTATAAAGGAGTAGAAGGATTTTTAATTTATAAAGTAGGTTAGGTTAGGTTAGACCTGGCTTATAAATATATACGAGTATAACCTCATAAAATGCCTGTTAGACATCCAGAAATACAGCTAAAGTGTACATTTTTTTTTATAGTGAGTGTAAGATAGTATCTGCAAGTTTGGGAATTTGGTAGAGGGTTGAATGCTTCTCACGAAAACTGATTGGTGAATTTGGGGAAGCGTTGTTATTTTGAGTTATTGGGTAAATACGTTTAAGGATTAGTTTTTCGCAAATTTTAGAGAAGAACTAAAGTAAGCTAATTGATGGTCTGTATGGGGAAGAGATATCAGGAGGTTTGTTAGGTTTGGGAAAGAGTATTATTAATGAGCATTTCCATTGAATTGAAACGTAAGAAAGTCTATTATAAATGAGTTGAAATTGTAAGTCAGGCACGTTTTTAAGGGGTGACAGGGGCAACCGCCCCCCAAGGACCGTATAATATTATACAAAATTCAATAATTAATTTAATTTTAATAGAAGTATCGTAATAATTATGTAAATTAACTAATTTCACATTACAATGTAATTGAATACCTGAATAAGTCTAGAAAAATATTTGTAACAAAATATAATAATACAGTGGCGGCTTGTGATCACTGATTAAGGAAGTGCAATTTTAAATATCTCTCTTTATATAGAAAATAACAAATTACATTAATACACATAAAAAATTATAATATTAACACAAAATCGGAAAATCCATTCGATTCTTCCTGTCAAAATAATGATTAAAAATAATATGTTATGTCACTACTACATGTCTATGAGTTTATGAATTAGAAATAACTAGAAAAGTAAAATCCATGGTATTTATATTACGTTATAATACCAGCATAATTATTATTTGGATGACGCGTTGAGTCGTCCAAACGCTGCACAAGAAAGCAGTTTAGATGTATACGCACACGCATGATCACGCGAATATTAATTTGTATTAGGTATAATCCAACAGAAAAGTGGACTTTATTATGTAAAATTACATTATACTCGTATTTATTAAATATATGTTTGTTTGTAAACAATAGTTTATGTGTATTTATTTTAATTGTATATAAAGTATAAATATATGAGTATTCAAATTATGATATAGATATATTTATAAAAAAATCGCCCCCCCCCCAAGATCACGGTCTAGATACGTGTCTAATGTGAGTAATGTGGATTATAGTTTTGGGTGGCAGTTTTCGGGCTATTTCGGCTGTTATCAAGTCAAACCCTGGTGACTTGCCTAGGGGAAATTTATGGATTAGAGTTTTTATTTCATTTGGAGAGAAATATTTTGGAGGTAGTGTGAGCGGTAGTGGGATTGATAAAAATTGATAGATTCATCTTCGTTGAAAGGGAAGAGTGTATTCGCATTAGATTAAATACATAAGATAGATGTTGCCTAAATATTTCAGTTTTTTCTGAGTCATTTAAGGTCCAAGTCCTATCTTGATTTTCTAAAGGATGGACAGTGATTTTGTTTTTTAATATTTTGCGAGTTGTTTTCCATATGGAGCCATCTTTTTAATTTTTTATTGAGAAGCAATATGATTTAAGTAGTCGTTGGCACGCTGTTTAGATAGTTGTGTTTTAAGAATATTATAAAGTTTATTGAACGTTTTTTTGTCGGATGGATATTTTGTACGTTATCAGATTGTTCTTGACCTTCTTTTTAGAAATATCAGGGTTCTGATGTGTGTTGGTAGTGAATTATGGTTATGGTTTGAAGGATTTTGGGAGAGCTAGAGTTCCATGCGGCGGTTTGTATAGTTTGTTCAGATTTAAGATTAGTTTTTAATTTTATATTTTCGATTGTATAGTGCTTTGATTATAATGTATATTGCGAATTATAATATGTTATCGAAATTATTCGGTACGATATAAATACGCGTATGCACATATGCGTATGCATATATTGATCGGTTATATTTAATGATATTTATTTTAATAAAGGGAAATACGTGATACTTATATTATTATAGTATTTAGTTTTTTTATATTTTGTTGAAATGTAGCCCACTAAAATATAAGTTTGTGCGAGTTTGTTTCTTCAAGTGTACCTATAATAAATCTACCTAAAAATAACTATACATAATACATATGATGCCGTTGTATTTATACAATTAAAAAATATATTTATAAAAAATAATATAAAAATAATAATTTCCTGTGTCATATTTATTTTTAAAAAGCAAGACAAGGGATTCTGGCGTGGAAATCAGGTATGCTTGAATTGGAAAAATAAATGAAAGGGGACTCAAAGACTTTAGAAAAATTAATGTCCTTTACAATGATTAAACTCAAACTAACCTGTGCCTACACCTCCCACACCCCAACCGTTTATCTTCATTAATGTACCTATTATGATATAAAGTCAATCGCAATAAATATTTTTTATTTGAAAACTTTGTCTTAATTACACAGAAAACTGTGGTAATTATCCAAGATATAAATTAATTTTATCTACATCTTGCAATTATATAAATATAACGTGGTTAGATCATAGACAGTGTGGTAGTATTGACCGTGGTACAGGCCCGTATCCAGGGGGGGTTTAGGGGTTCAACCCCCCCCCCCGAAAATTGATCCTGAATACGTGCTTGCCGTGGTATATCTATAGCAGGGCTTGCATTTGAAAAATTAATTTCGTTTATCGTTATTAATAATTTTAACGTTATATTATTTTTGTGTTAAACGTTATTGATTTATATAACGTTATTCTATTTTTTCGTTAAACGTTATTGATTTATATAACGTTATTTTATTATTTTATTAAACGTTATCAGATATTTTTGCGTTATTCTTAATAACTAATCTTAGTTAAATATAATCAAATTTTTTGGGTTTTTTGTTAAAGAAAATAATTGCTGTATTTGAATAAAATAAATTAATAAATTTAAATTTGGTGCTTTAGTGCTTGGTGAGCACTGAGAATGACAATATTATTTATATTACGTTAAAATACCTTACGACACACCACTAACAACAAAAGGATACAATACTAATAAAGTAACAACACAACACTACGAAGTTGGAAATGTAAAAGATAGAAAGAGCTTGTAATTATTTCGTTTACGTAAAAATAAACCTTGGATACAGGCGTAAAGAGGATAGTGTTGATTTATGATTAAAATTTGAATTCAACGATAAACCATTATATTCGAAAAACTATTCTAAGCTAAGTACTGTCAGATTTTGATATTTAGGCGACTCATTTAGGGGTTTTATGTTAAATTATTTATATTGATTTTATTTATATTGGTACATAATATATTATCTGATGAACTTCGCTTAACATCGTTTTCACGAATGTAAAGATTTATCCATTGCATTCAAATATTAATCAAAATTCAAAACTATTCTCTTTATAACTGTATCCTTTCCACACCAGTATCCCTTCCCTTGCTTTTTAAAAATAAATATGACACAGGAAATTGTTATTTTATATTTTTTATATTATTTTTTTTAAATATATTTTTTAATTGTATAAATACAACGGTGTCATATGTATTATGTATAGTTATTTTTAGGTAGATTTATAATAGGTACACCTGTAAGAAACACACTCGCATAAATTTAGCAATCAAATTCACAATATTTTTATATGGATTATAAAAATGAATATTTATAATGATTGATACATTATACTTACACGTATAAATGTATAATATATTATTATATATATGTAATAAATATTATTTTACTTAGGGCTGGCGTTACATTTTGTGAGGCCCGGGATAAAATTGTTAAATTATATACCTAACTCTTTATATAGATATAGTAGGTATTAGGAAAACATTATAATAAGAAATTCAAGAAAAATACGTAAACTACAAGTAAACTACTAACTTAATTTATTTTACGATGAGTATCGATTTAAAATAGAAATGTCATATGATAATGAAACTACTAAAAGTTTAATAATTAGGTACTTTTCGCTCTTCTGATATGATATCTATATTAGGTTTATATTGAAAATCATTTTTTGGCCGATCGATTATATTTTTTCTCAACCATTCTGGTCTCTCCAACGATAATCGATTATCTTTTATTTGACCGGGATTACAACCGCGTGTAACTAAATATACTTGGTTTTTATTCGTATTTCCATTGTGATATAACTGATAATTCTTGAATTTCATCTACTCGGTGACTGACAAAAGTTTTCCAGCGCGATGATTCCGATGCTATCCATGATAGTGTACTACTATAGAAACTGACCAATAATATTTTTCGGAAATTTGAATTTGCATCGTAGAAGCATATTTCGACAATAACGCAGCTAATAATTCTAAATGCGGTAACGAGACTACTTTTAACGGTGAGACGCGCGACATATTAAACGTACTGTAATCTGTAATTTCGCAGACTATATTGACCGTTCATAAAAATAAACAAGCTCCATATGCATTGAACGACGCATCGGCGAACCATGTATTTTGAACGTCTTTGATTTCGGCCAGTTCGATTAAACACCTATATTAATTATTGTAAATGTGTTTATTGATTCAAGTTCTTGAATTTCGACGATACCTTTGCCATTCTGTCCGTTATTCTACAGAATTGTGGTAATACCACAGAATATATTAAATCAGAAGGGACACTACGCCGTTTGTTGAAAATCAGGACCGGCGCGAGGGTAAAGCGACTCAGGTGGTCGCCTAGGGCGCCATTTTCAGGAGCGCTGAAATTATTTTTTACAAATTTGCACCATTTTTCAATATTTTTTTTTTTTTAAATATAAAATACCTAACTTTGTATTGAAATATTGATAATTATTATGGCTATTCCGTTTTGCCATAATATTATAATAATATACCTAAGTATATTTTGAGTATATTTAAACTATGGTTTATCCTTTAGCGTACTAGCGTAGAATATAGCGTAGTATATTTTGTCCTATATGTTGCTCTATAAATATAAAAATTCCCGAATATTTGTTATTGTTTTATCGGAATTGCGTCAAGCCGTCGTGACTCGTGACTACGTCGTCTTTGTCCGTCACCTATCAGCTTATTCTGTGTAATTTGTATACACCCTACTTTTATTATAGTACCAGTGACCTATTTACGGGGGGTCCAAGGGTACTGGACCGCCTCCCCAGAACCACTGTAGTAATCCTTATTTTTATATTATATTTATATTAATTTTGTTATTCTTATTTAGTAAATTAAATTTAGGTACTAAATCACTTAATTAAATTAAATTTACTAAATAAGAATAACAAAATTAATATAAATATAATATAAAAAAGACGAGCTGATACTCCTGCCGCACGGGATAAAAGTGTGCAAATCATAGTGTTTAATTTTAATTAGAATTTGAACGTAATAATAAACCATTGCATTCGAAAAACGATTCTGAGCGGAGTTCAGTCAGATATTGAAGGAATTGATTAAAATTTTGAAATTTTTTATGAAATATTAAAAAAGCAAAATTATATCACATATATAATAGGAACCATATAGATACACATATAGTACAAAAATTAACACCCTATAAATTTTTCTAGTCTCTTACATCAAAATTGACCGAGTTACCGTAAAATATTGAAATTAAATTCGTCGAAATTTCAGTTTTCTTAAAAATGCGGTTTTTTGTCGTTTTTTCTACTGCATAGGGTTAATATTGAAAAATTCCAAAAATGACCTAAATAAAGTACCTACCAACTACATCTAATTTTCTATTGAAAACCTATATTTTTCATTTTCGTAAATATCGTAGCATTATTTCTGGTCGAAAAAAAATCTTCATACATAAAAATAATAAAAATCCATATAAATACTTTAAATATTGATTTCACTGAAATTTCAATTTTAACCACCAAGAAAAAAATTGAGCCTTGGGATTTTTTTAGTATTTTGATATGATGTTAAGTAATATGTAAGTATACCTCTGTAAAATTTTCAGACCTAAATATCCAAAATTGCCAGTTTCATCAAACATTAGGTATATACATAAAAACGAGAATTCTACGAAATATTCAAAGTCCTATTTCTTGTAGAAAAATTAACATAACGGTTCCAAAAATTTACCACATATATAGCATATAGAATATACATAGCATATACATATATAATATAGTAGCTATAAAAGTTCGCAAAAAAATTTTCAAGTTTCTAACTTCAAAATCTCCAGAGTTATCGTGAAATATTGAAATTAAATTGGTCAAAATTTTTGTTTTCGTCATTTCTTCATCATTTTTTCTACCGCTTAGGATCAATTTTGAGAAATTCGAAAAATGACCTAAATAAATTAATAAAGTACTAACTAAATCCACTTTTCCACCGGAAACATTTATGCTATTCATGAAAATCGGAGCATTATTTCGAGTAATAAAAGTGTCTACAGAATAAAAAAAAAAAATAATAATCACACATCATTGTAAAACCAATACATTTTTCGCTTCGCTCAGAATCTAAAATTAGGATCACCACCATGGTTTTGGGGGGCAGACCCTTTAACCCCCCCCCGTAAATATGCCACTGATAATATCTATTACCTTTCTAATATCTATTAATCTATTATTATATAAATAGTATTTATAATCAATGATATTACATATTATTACATATATTGACATTATCAGTGACAGTAGCTAATAGCTATTGATGAGTGGAGTTTCTCCAAATTAAAACTCATAAAAACATTATTGCGAGTTGCTATCTACTATAGATAATGAACGTTTTGTTTCATTATCTAGTTTATCTATAGAAAACGGAATATCTGCGGAAATTGATTTTTCTACAATTATACAGAGTTTTGCCTTTTGCCAAGAGAAAATCAAGAAAAGTGTTGATCAATAACAAATTTAAATAAATATTTTATTATTTATGATATGCTTTATTGTACACTCTATTTCCATTTATTATTAATTTACAATTAAATTATATTTCGTCATAATATAGATTCTGAGCGTAGCGAAGAATGTATTGGTTTTACAATGTGTGTCTTTTTTTTTTTGTTTTTGTTTTTGTTTTGTTTTTATGATTCAAGACACTTGTACTACCCGAAATAATGGCCCGATTTTTACGAATAGCATATGTTTCTGGTAGGTAGGTGGATGTTCTTGGTACTTTATTTAGGTCATTTTTCGAATTTCTCAAAATTGATCCTATGCGTTTGAAAAAACGATTAAAAAATGACGAAAAAACGGCAATTATAATATTATTATTTATTATTAATATATTTGTAATCAATACCTACATTATCTGACTGAACTTCGCTCAGAATCGTTTTTTCGAATGCAATGGTTTAACATTGCATTTAAATTATAATTATAATTATTAAATACTATGATATGCACACCTATATCCCTGCGGCAGGAATATCAGATCGTCTTTTTTTTTTAATTAAATTAATTTTTTTAAATTAAACAAATTAAGCATAATACATAATTTTTCCGTGTTTCTGTCCACGAACAAAAATTTTTTCTGAGTTTAATGATATTATGGGTTGTATGAAAAAGGCGCCAATTTGGCATTTTGGCCTGGGGCGTCATTAAGCCTTGCGCAGGGCGTGTTGAAAATGTAAACAAACAAAATCGACCTAACGTAATAGTGACAACATTAATAAAATTAAATTATTGTACATTCATTTTTCCATAATATTGTAACAAATATTACAATATTACGAGTAGGTACATAGTGTTGTTAAATGTTGATTTACCATAAAAGATAATCAAATTAGTTTAATCTATTTTTATTTCTTATTCTAACTTTAATACTGTGCCACAATTTATGTTTTTCGTTTATTCTAGTTAATATACTGTTTCATACATATATTTATCATTACGTAAAATAACTTGACAATTAAAATAAAATCATATTTTAGTATAAATAACGAATTTATGCATTATTACTATATTTTCACATTGTGTAATCGATATCCTCAGAGTAATGACGAAAATTTGAACAATATGTTATTTTTACATATTAAGCATTTATTATTTTTTAATAAATTATGTGTAATGTAATGCACACATTGCATCACACATTTGTTATAAACAAATAAAATATATTATAATTTAGACAATATTTGTATTAGTTTGTTATAAAAGTTATTGTGATATATATATGTGTAAATAGTTATTATTGTTTTCAGTAGGTACTTATATTATATTTTTTGTTCCTAGAAATATATGAATAGAAAATAATATGAATTTTAATAAAAAATTATCATTTATTTTATCTTATATTTCTCTTAGTATTTTATTTTTAAACTTTTATGATGAAGGTAATTGAATCATTTTTTTTTATTTTACTTATCATACAAGTAAATACGAGTAGGTACATCACAATTAGATTAATAATCTAATAATTATGTTATTATAGTTAAAGCCACAAATGATAGATGTGAAAGTAAGATCAAAATATGCACTTATAGGTTTATTAATTAATTATAATTGATAATTGTTTTATAATAAATAATTACTATTTTTATACAATATTTATTACTCCAAAGTATATGTAATATGGAAACGTGCACTTTACAGGAGATATAATTGATAAATTCAATGGTAAGTGGCTATTTAAAACATTATTATATCTAATTTCTATCCATTTATACATATCTATCCATTTTTTGAAATGTAACATTATTTACAATATATAATGTTTTAGTTCAAAAGTTTACAATGAGGTGTGTTTTTTCTTTTATGACTGTTGACACTTTTTTGGCCAGAAATAATTCTCCTATTTTCACAAATAGCATTTTATTCCAGTAGAAAAATTGATGTTGTTGGTAATTTGGTACCTATCTACTTTATTCGGTTATAACCCATTGCGGACGATTCATATCGAAGCCAATTTTTTTATAATAACATTTCGGACGATATAAAAATGCAATAAGTGAACAACGTTGTCACATTTTAAACCGGTCATAGGCGCAGGGGCGCCTTAAAGGTGTACAAAAATCAAATAATACATCAGTATAAACGTAATTAGAGAAATGTGTCTCTCCACCCCATGAAAATCTCCTTTTAACATTTTTCTTTTATCAATATTTTTCGCTCATATTGTTACAGACACTTTTACTACCCGAAATAATGCTCCGATTTTCATGAATAGTACATGTTTTGGGTTGAAAATTGGTTGTAGTTTGTACTTCATTTAGGTTATTTTACGAATTATCAAAATTGACCCCATGCGACAGAAAAACGACGAATAAACGACATTTTTCACACTGAAATTTCGACAAATTCGACTCATCTGCTTAATAATAGATGTGTATAATAATAACCATAGTGATAATATAATTATAATTGAAATTAATATCAACCAAAATAATAATCTTATTGAAATTAATTAATAGCAACCATCTATAAACAAAAATTTCTACCGAAAATCTAATAGTACATGTTTGAGCACCAGTCGGAGTTGGGCTCATCACTTTTAAAATTAACCTATCTTCTGACCATAGGCCTAATATATCTCTGTACCAAATTTCGTCGTAATTGGTCCAATAGGGATTAAGTCTTCTTATACCACCCCTATTCTGCCTACATTAGTGTCGTCCGGTTTACTTATTATACCAATGAATAGACTGTAAATATTTTATTATAAAATAATATAAGGTTAATAAATAGATAGGTATATACCTAATTTGGAACATACCCTGATTAATTAAAATTTATTTAATTCAAAATGTATATTGTTCAAAAGATGGAAGTTCAGGTATGATATACTGTAATATTAGAGTAATGTCCATTTTTTTCATTAATTTGAAAATATTGAACTTAATTTTAGAATAACATTAATAATTTTTGTGATAGGTATATAAATATCAGAATAATCATACTCTTATAGTTATAGTTATAGTTATAGTTATAATTATAATTTTTTATTTGTTCCTTATTCATTAATTGTGTCATAATATTAATAAAATAATTAAGTTTTATAGTAGGTACCGTTATTATTTTTATTTCCTTATAATTTGTATAGATACATCAGAAAGTATGGTGTTTACGGGTAAGTATTAAAATTTAATTTACTGTCTAATTAATGAATAAATTTTTGGTATTTCTTCATAGGTAGTATTTAGTAACTTTAACACATCGTTTGATACGTTCAATTATATGTTGAACAGTATTATTGTTAATAAATATTTTCGATTTTGAGCGAAGCCGAGAATCCATTGATAATGATTAATTTTAATTTCGGCGACGATGGCAGTAGTCTACAAACGAGAAACGTTATCAATTTCTTTCGTGAAACAGATAATGTATTTTAAATTTTAATTTGAGTATGAAAAGAGTTCAACACTTGATTTTGTATTCTGAGAAAAGACAAGAATATATTAGTTTTACAATTATGTGTGTATTATTTTTTGTAAATAATGTAGGCCTTATTTTGACCAGAAATAAATACTAAAGAAATATTTACTACTATAAAATTAATATAATGCAATTATTGATATACTAATTAAGTTTGATGTCAAACTCAAAATATTTTATATTCTAAGCAAAGCGAAGAATGTATTGGTTTTACAATGATGTAAAATTTAATTTTTTTTTTATGTCTGAAGACATTTTACTACCCGAAGCCGAATTAATGTTCCAATTTTCACAAATAGGATATGTTTCCGGTTGAAAAATGGACTAAGTTGGTACTTTATTTAGGTCATTTTTCGATTTCTAAAAATTTACCCTATGTGATAGAAAAAAACAACCAAAAAAATGACGAAAAATGGCATTTTTCACGAAAACTGAAATTTCAAAAAATTCGATTTCAATATTTCACGATAACACAGACAATTTTGAAGTTAAAGACTTGAAAATTTTATTGGGTATTCATATAGGTACTATATATATGTGATAACATTTTGGAACCGTTACGTTAATTTTTCTACAAAATATAGGACATTGAATAATTCGTAAATTCTCGTTTATATGTATATAATGTTTGATAAAATTGGCAATTTAGGGCATTTAGGTCTGAAAATTTTATGAAGTACACTTTCATATTACTTAACATTATACCAAAATATTAGAAAAATCTCTAGTCTCAATTTTTTTTTATAGTTGTTTAAAGTTGATATTTTTAGTTTAATTGAAAATATTATAGTACTGATTTGGGTATTTAGGTGAATCATTTAAGCGTTTTATGGGAATTTATATTGAATCTAGAGAAAAATAAATGTAAAAATTGTCACCAATACGTATATTTTACTTCGCTCAAAATCGTATTTTCAAATGTATTGATTTATCATTGCATTCGAATTTTAATCAAAATTCAATGCTGTTCTCTTAAGACCAGTATCTCTTCCACAGCATTATCAGCTCTTCTTTTTCATTCTTAATTATCAGTATTTTTCGATTAATTTTTAATCCATCTTGAAATATTGTATTATACAAATTACTATCAAGGTAACACAACTTTTCATAATATTGATAATATACATTTTAATATTTTATAATATAATCCATAATATAAGATTAAATAATTACAAATAATGATGTTAGAACTATAATTTTTTCAAGAAATAAAAGAATAATGTCTAAGAATTGACATCTTATTTAAGATTAAAAAATATTATCAATTAATTTTTTTATATACATAGTTTATATAGGTAATAAAAGTAAAATAATTTTAATTTTTATAGCCGATACACCAGCTGAATATTTTTTAAATGCCATTTTCACAAATTCAAGTAATGTTATATAATATGATAATTTAAATTATAAATATAAATACCTATTATACAGTATTTAATAATTTAGACTTTGAGTGAAACAAATAATATACTGTATTCAAAATGTGTGTGTGTTTTTTTTATGTCTGTATAAACATTATTTCGACCAGCAAAAATGCCTCCGATTATTACGAATAGCATAATATGATTCCGATAGGAAAATGGATGTATTTGGTACTTTATTCAGGTCATTTTTCGAATTTTTCAGAATTGAACTTATGTGACAAGAAAGATTACCAAAAAATTACGAAAAATCGGCAACTTTTACGAAACTGAAATTTTAACGAAATCGATTTTTATATTTTAGTATAACTATATTGAACTTAGAGACTTGAAAATTTTATTGAGTGTTCATATATGTTGGTAAGTAGGTACAAAAGGCCGATTCTGCCCCCCCCCCCGCGCAGAGCCTCCCGGAGCCTCAGCACCGTCTATCGCCGTAACATATTCGTTATACACTCCCCGCCACTCCATGCCTCGCCAATACACGCCCCGCCACTCCACGCCCGGCCTATACCCGCTCCGCCACTCCATACTCGACCTATAGCCCCCTCCCCCCGTCACTTGATTATTATATGGCGTAGCCTATTAAAATATATGATATTTTAATCATTCACACATTAAAAATTAAATTATGAAAGTATTTTCGTTAACCGTTTATATACATGTATATATATATATATATATATATATTTACCTAATAATACTTTATTGCCCGATCAAATGATCACTGTTTGGCTATGTTTGAATGTAATATGTAGTTTTCATAAGTATATATGCGATTATAATATTATAATTATTAATCGATGCGTGTGTTTAGTGTTTAAATGGAAATTTACTCTACATATATATATATATTCGTATTATATTATATATATATATATATATATTACATTTAAATTCCGATAGTGTTATAAGTGTTTATACCTCGGTCCGCGCCACACACTATATAAACACTTTACTCTTGTTCGTTTGATAAAATCTAAGGTGAAATTATTAACCGATATACTTTAGGCTAAATATTAACTAAATAAAATTTTTAATTTTCTGCGTTCGATAAAAGCTATAATAGGTAAATAGTAATGGATGATAGCTATTTAAATGTGACAGACGGATATGTGGACGATTGTAAAATAACTCATATGCAATTCCACTCTTTCTTCACTTTCTTGCCGTATTCAACCAATGCTTTAGCAAATAACGATGAGATCAGAATTTGTATTCGAAATATGGATGCATATACTCTACCGTGTGAAAGTTTTATTTATATCGAAGGTGAAATAAATGAACCGCCAGATAAAGGTACGGGTGTATTCAATTTTATCAACAATGGTCTTGCTTTTCTTTTTTCTGAAATGAAATTCGAGCTTAACGGAGTGGAGATACAAAAATTAAAATTGCCCGGTATATCGTCGGCCCTAAAAGGATTTTGTTCATTTACACCCAGTGATTTGAACGAACTAGAAAATTCTGCTTGGGATATGAAGCACGAAAATGCGAACTCAAATTTTATAAGAAATAACACATTTTCCGACTGCATCCAATTAAAACACTTATTCGGGTTTTGCGAAGATTATAGAAAAATATTATTAAATTGCAATCAGCATTTGATTTTTAATCGTTCATCAACTGATTTTGATGCAATCTTGTGTACCGGAGTTACTGAAAGTGTGGCTAAAAAATTAACTATTGTGTTGAAAAAAGTTATTTGGAAGATGCCAGTAATTCGTGTGAGTGACAGAGAAAAATTAAAATTGATTAAAGTGTTGGACTCTCGAAAACCACTAATGTGTGCATATAGAACTTGGGATCTCTATGAATATCCAGTTCTACCTCTAAACAAGTCTCACTCATGGACAGTGAAATCAAGTAATTTATTGGAGAAACCAAGGTTTGTTATAATCGGGTTGCAGACAAGCCGAAAAAACGACCTATTCAGTTCGTCTGCAATATTTGATAGCTGTAAAATAAAAAACCTTAAAGTATACTTAAATTCTGAGATGTTTCCATATGAAAGTTTTCGTGTAGACTTTCCCAACAATCTAACATCTATAGTGTACAAGGCATATACGGATTTCCAAAAATCTTATTACGCGAGAGGGCAAACCCAACCTTTACTGTCAAAAAAAAATTTCAGTCATCATGGTCCGATCATAGTTGTAGATTTATCACGTCAAAATGATAATGTAAAAGCTTCGACAGTCGATCTACGTTTAGAATTCGAAACAGAGGATTCGATACCGGAACATACTGCTGCATACTGTTTGATATTACACGATCAAATTATTTCTTATAATCCGTTTAACGGCGACGTTAGAAAATTATAAAATTTGTAATATGTGATAAACATGCACATGATACATGCCTGTATTTAAGCGCATAATATTAGAACTGGTAACGGTTTTTCCTAAAGGTATATATGAAAATTACTAATACTAGAAAGTAGGGAGCAACTAATACCGTGTTATTATTATTATTATTATTATTATTATTATTTTTAATATTTTTTAAATTATTAATTAATTTATTTATATAACATTATTTAAGTGATATTTGAATGTGTATATATGTGTGTGTATATGTCATATAATAATAATATCATTATTTTATATTTAAAATAATATATTATATTTAATCATAGACCTATTAACTAAATGGACTGCGCCTTCCTCGCCCCCCATCTTGTATAAAAATCAGACTAAGTAATTTTGCAAAAAAAGGTATTATGGAAGAAAAAAAGAGTAAATTTGTTATTTCTTCCATGAATTTTATGTTAATATTGTGGTTTTTACAATTTGATAAGAAATATAATCAAGAATCAGCATAAGAATAAATTATACGCGCATGCGTATTAGATCTTTGGAACGTCGGGAATAGTTCCTGCACGATCCATTCGTTAAAATGTAGACTATTATCACATATAATCATGGAATAAATAATTTATAATAATTTTTCTTCCAGAATACCTTTTTTTGCTTATCAGCAAAAAGTCTGAGTAAATTTTTCTATAAGCGCAGTCCATTTAGTTAATAGGTCTATGTATTTAATGGTAATGATTAAATATAATTTTACAGATATTATAAGCATATTTTCTATAAACGCGGTATATACGTATAATGTATGAGTCCTCTATACTAGCAGCAGTTGTGTTAATATTTTTCGTTTTATCTTATTGCGTTTTATTATCTACATTAAATCATCGAAAATTATTTATCCCATATAATTTTTCTGTTTTTAATAATTATTATGGTTATGTCAAACGAAATCACGGGTGTTTGGATCAGTTGGAAGAGTGTATAGGAAAATCCTAATTATTACACCGACTACGTTGATATTAATACCGAGTTAAATTTAAATATATTATATAATTTCTGATATACTATGAGACATGACGTTTTAACGAGAATACGCGATTCTAATGAAGATAATTTCATTAATTTCATTTCTCTAAGTGCCTATTATGAGATTATGATTCCTTCCAACGACGCGAGTTATTATGTGTTTCTCTAAGAAAAGTGGCGTTATACAACGTAAGAGTTGTACGTTCGAGTTGCACGTCGAAGAAAAATGTTATTATTGGGCCGAAGAAGCACAGGAATATAAATAATAAAACATCCGTTTATAAATATTGTAAAATATATTTGACCAAAAATGCGTGGTGAATCGCATTATTCACATAGTTTTTGGGATTTGGACGAAACAAATTCCCTTAAAATATTTTATATTGATACATATTATTCGGATATACTGGTTCGATTATCTTATCATTATTAATAATTAAAATTATGATGACTGCAATAACAACAATAACAACAATCGTATAAAAGTAGTAGGGTTTTATGATTTTTTCTCGACATATAAGAACAAACGCGGCTACAATAATAATTATAATTATTTGTGCTTTCTATCGGGCCACTCGTGTTTATATATTTTAACTATAGTTTTTAGAAATATACGTATAAAATGGAACACTTATAGCTTATAGTAAACTTAACGGCGCAGACGACCACGATGATGCTGTTAACATAGTCTCCTATTGAGAAAAAAGAACAAGAAGAACTAGAAACGATATTAAATAATATCGTCAGAATGATTTCTGGAGTTTTAGATATTTAATGTATACTTCGTTCAGATTCTGAATATATGATTAAAGAAATGTCGGTTATTGAATTGGATAATCAATTGTCAATGCAACATTGGATATTTAAGAATTCTTATTCGGCACAAAACACAAAAAGTTTAAGAGTGAATAAATGGTTGGAGAGAAATTATCATCAAATATCGTTGGAATATGGAGATATTGAATATGAAGAGATTAACAAAATAATAAATTCGTTAAAATTCAATAACATTTATGTGAAAGGTGAGCAAAAAAAACAAATTATTAAAGAATTTATTCCGCACGTCAATGTAATCAATGTCGAAGACTTCGGGTGTCCGCGAATGGATCAATTGCAGAATGCAGACAATACAACGACTCCGTGCTGTATTTTTCATATGAACTTGAATCCTAAATATTGTACTTTTTACAGAGTTATCGTGTTGAGAAAATGGATAATAAATTTAAATTATTGAAATAATATATAATATGTATAAACTATTATAAATAATATTTAATGTAATATAATATGTAATTATGTAATAAAGAAAGTTATTTTATTTTTGAACTATACTTGTATTTATTTATTTTTAAAATCCTAATTTAATATTTATATACATCGTATTATAATAATACATGTGTAATCGATTTAGGTGAAATAGAATATCAAAATTCAAAATAGTAATGTCAAGGTTAACAGACAGAATAGAAAATTATATAATGTGATAATATTTTAGACTAATAGATGTTTCATATATATCTATAATAGTAATGGCAATACGTCATTACCCCATCAAAATATGAGTATTAAGGTTAGCTATTAACGTATGCCTAGGAACGTTTCGCAACAAATAAACATTATAATTAAATAGAAATTTACAATATACGAATATATATTTATATAAATATATAAATATATATATTATATATTACATATATTATTACACTATAATAACAATTGGATATTTTAAAACAGAATAATACGATAAAATAAAAATAAAATTAATCGGGGGGTGAAGAGGGGCGGCGGCAGAGGAGGACTACAGGTCGAGTATGGAGTGGCGGAGCGGGTATTGGCCGAGCGTGGAGTGGCGGGGCGTGTATTGGCGAGGCATGGAGTGTTGGGGAGTATATAACGAATATGTTACGGCGATAGACGTGGCTGAGGCTCCGGGAGGCTCTGCGCGGGGGGGGGGCAGAATCGGCCTTTTGTACCTACTTTGGTACTTTATATTCCTGATTTAATTTTGGAACTCTTAATTTCATATTAATCGTAATTATTAAATTTAAATGAGTACCTATGCATTTAAATTCATATAGATTATATTTATATTTATATATATATAATCTGTATACCTATAGGATATTTTATATGACTGAACTTTGTTTAGAATGGTTTTATCGAATACTGCAGTGATTTATCATAGCGTTCAAATTTTAATAAAAATACATTATATTCTCCACATCTCTACCCATACCAATATCATCATCTCGCCTTCGCGGTTTACTACTTATGAGATTAAAATGAAATTATAGAATTTTTTTTTAAGTCAACGCTACCTTAATCTAATATTAATAATTCATTTATCATTATCAAATTAATTGTTTTAGATATAATATCTAAGATTGATAGTGAAAGAAGAAGTGAGTTTTAATTAAATATAATTGTTGAAAAATTATACATTATATCTATATTATAATAATATGGGCATATTAAATAAATTATTTTAATTTTAGTCTTTTACATCTTTTATAGGATTTACATTATATAATACAATAAGAAAGGTTTTTTTTTTTATGCCATCGACAAGTAAGTATTTGAAACTCTGAATATAAGAAAATTATTTCTTCAAAAATATTGAATTATATTGACATTAATTAAAATCTAATGATATATTTTGCAATAAAATCCGGTTCTTTTTATTAATTCAATATAATTTAATTTTTTTATAGATTTCGGACACTATATAAAACATTTAAGACATAAGATTATAAATCAAGGTAAATAAGTGAATCTTTAAGTCAAAAAGCCGATTGAAATATTACAATATTGTAGTGCCGCGGCCGTAATGGACGTCAAATAAAGGAAAAAACTTGTGATTAGCGCTAATTTATTATCACTATATTATTATATTATATATATAAAAAAACACAGCAGATATATATATATATATATATATATATATATATAGATATCTTCATATAAAATTTACGTAACAGAAAAAAAGAGTAAAGTTATAATATTCATGAGCAGCTCTCTGAATCAAATAACTTCACCATGCGCAATGAGTCCCGAACACTTACAGATTCACGACTGACTATTGAACCCAGTGTTGTGCATTATCTAGATCAGCGGTTCTCAATCTTTTTGATATTCGCGTACCACCTATACAGTTTAAAAATTTGTACGTACCACCTGACATTTTTTATATTTATTTACGTTAATTTTAAATGTATAGGTACTTACAATTATTATTATTATGGATTACTTCAATACTTCATACTTCAATGAGACGATTGGTGTTGTTTTGAACGTATAATGACGTCAATATTGGGTTGAATATTGGTAATTTTAAGTCTTAAATCACTTTCTATATTTATTTATTTTGTACAATAAGTGGAAAAATATATATTCACACAGAAAGTTGACACAAAAGGGATTAGAAACCGTAGTGCTTGAGTGAATAACGCGGAATATTCTTGTTTCACTTCCAGCCAAAAATGAGTGATATTTTTGGTTTTGAAAGCAGAAACAATTTTTTTTTACAAATGGAGATTTTCTTCGCGTACCGCTAATGGTACCACAGGTTGAGAACCGCTGATCTAGATAATTTATCTACATAAAATATAGTTGGTTGAAGTATTTTAAAAATCTTATCTAGATAAATTAATAGGCTATCTAAGAATAATCATCTAGTTAATTAATATTAAGTCAAAGATTTAAAAATTGTTAACACAAAATATTATTTTAAACCGCGCTCTGTAAACACTATAAAACTGGGGTATCAGATAGTTTAAATTTCAGATTTCGTGAAAAATGCTGTTTTCTCATCATTTTTTCGTCGTTTTTTCTACCGCTTAGGGTCAATTTTGAAAATTTCGAAAAATGACCTGAATAAAGTACCAATTACATCCATTTTTCAACCAGAGTCAATGCTATTCGTTAAAATCGGAGCATTATTTCAGGTAGTAAAAGTGTTTTGAGAATATTTACACCAATACAACCAATACATTTTTCGCTTCATTTATATATACTCGATTCAGAATAAGATCGGTAGTTGGCGGCGACGAGTTTTCGTCCGTTTCGGTCAAAGGTTTCCACTTCCTAATCGCCCACCAATTTGCATTCGATACTTACAGCGCTGCGTTACAATCGTGGCGAGTAGATGTATTATTATATTACGTATGTATAATTTATTCATTCCTCCGTGCGCGCTCGTTTTTATGTGTTCTCGCATATTGCATTTATACGTTTCGAAATTTTTTAATTTTTAAACTTGTAAATATATTGACGAAAATTTTTAATTTTTAAACTTGTAAATATATTGACGAAATTTTAAAATTTAAAAATTATAAATACGAGTATATTGACGAAATTTTGTATGAAATAATTTTTACCTGTGTAGTATAATAATTAGAATGTTTGTAATATATTTAAAAATGGTTAAAATTATAAAAAAAGGCTTTTATTTAATTATTATATTTAATAAATTTATAATCCTTATTATAATTGTATTTAATATAACGTAAATACATTACAAACGATACGTACGTAAGCATTCATCTGTGTACACTACACATGACGCGGCGTACGAAACAATTCGGCACAATGTATTTTAAATTATGTGAACACGTTAATTGTCATTACTACAATAAACGACGCTCCCGTAAAAGTTGTGGCGCTAGGCACCCAACTTAAATCAACGCCACGCCCATGCGCAGAAGTTGGCCGGCAACTACCGATCTTATTCTGAATCGGGTATACGTATTTAATAGCTATTGCCATTGCCCGTGTTATGGACGTAACTATACTGGTTGCGCCGAGAGAGTGCAAGTCGGCCGCGCATCCAAATGAAGTCGCTTCGCGGTTTCGAGGTCTAATTTCTCCCACCAAATGGACTGGTCGTACGCCGTCGTAAACCACCCAGCGCTATTAGTCGTGGCCAAATGAATGTGCGGTTGGTGGCTCCGCCCACCGCTAGCCAATATAACACTGAATAGTGAAATATTATAATATATATGGTATATTTGTAAACAAGACAGAAAGGAACGACGTAGACACGTAGGCATGCACAACGACAACGTGAACGTTACCTAAAACTATGTGTTCTAATTAGCCACTGGCAAAAGTAGGCGGAGCCACCAATCGCACATTCGTTTAACTCCGACTTTTGATGAAAAAATAGAGGGGTTTGCAAGAGTCTTATGACAAAACTTGATTATCGCAAGACGGTGCCGCGGTGGATACGGTTGACGAATCACGACGACGCGACGCGCGACGGTAGACGATGTGAGCCGATTATCCGACGGTGGGAGTGACGTTGGTGAGAGATGCGCGAACTACGACGAGTTTTGGTCGCCGCCGACTTGCGCTCTCTCGGCATAACCAGTATAGGTCCAAATTTTTGGGGGGCTATAGGCCCACGATAAAATTATATTTTAAGGAATACTAATTTACAAAATAACTTTTAATATAATAAATATATAAAAATAAATGTATATAATATATAAAATAATGTTTAATATACATATATAAATATATATATGTTATACAATATTGGATCAACATTGTAACTATACCAACATATATAATATAGATATATAATAATTATTATTTATTATATTTTATATTATTACTAGGACCAGATTTCAATGAAAAGTGCATATTTTTTTGGTTGATCTTACACAATGCTTTCTCTTTCTAAGTACATAATTCGTTTCATATAACGAGGGTTTCAAAGCTACAAATTTTATTTTGCATTTTGACATTTGTCCAACATTATTAGCATTATTGGTCATTTTATTGGTTTTTAATGCATATGTGTTCAATATACGATAAAATTTAGCCTATATTCAAAATATTATCTAACGATAAATTATTATTGTTCAATGCAATGCTCAAAATTTAGTAAGTACAATACTGCCGTGCTAAGCGAAAATGCAGTAACTCCAATTTTGGTCAATATTGAGATATTGCTATCTGGGGGTTAACAATGTGGTAAATAAACAGTAAGTCCACAATTTTTGTGAAACTAGAAGCAAAAATACAGTAAATCCCAATAAGTAGCAAATAAGTAGTAAGTGACGTGAGTTACTGTTGTTACGCTTATTTTCAAAAAAAATTTAAATATTAACTAAAACACAGTATCTCCGTTTGTACTATTTGATATTTGGTGTATAATAATATTCTGTAGTCACAACCACGGTATCAGTATTAAAGTCATTTTTGTGGTAAAATGCATTTTTAAATGTATTTTTGGCTATTTTTTAGAGCAGATTTGTATGGTTTTAAGTGCATTTAAATCCGGGCCCCAATTATTACCAATAGCCTGAGGAACATATTTATCAGCCTGTTAATTTATTTCATCTTTCAAATAATTAATAATTGCATTATAATTATTATTAAGCATAGCATTATAATTAATATTATAAAGAAATTTAAATAACACAATATTAAAATTTTATAATTAAGATCAAAACTCAAAAGCACATTTTGTCATTGCCCATTAAAGCATTATATAAATTATTGAATTCGAAATTAAAATATCCAATATTAATTTTAACTTTTTAAGTTAAACATACATAAATAGTAGTAGCATTGATTAAATATACATAGATAGCCCACGTAATGCTAATTAATGGAAGCATAAAATTGAAGAAATGGGAGCCCAGAAATAATAGTGTGGGAGCCTGATATCAGAGTGCGCTCATGGTTGTAGATCATATGTTGTTGATTAGTACACTATTGAAACGGTTACGTAATCAATGCGATTATGCTATCAAAATTTTATATTTTTATCGTTATTTGTTATTCGATTTTTGTTATTGACTTTGACAATAATTGTGAAATTTGTCTACTATTATAAAATAATAACTTAACTAAAGTACTAACTTTAACTATTAGTCTATTACAAACAAATAATATGACTCGCAGTTGTGGAAGTAAATGTGTGTACATGGATTGTGGTAAATCAGCGCGTAATAATCCAAATTTAAAATTCCGCAAATTTAAAAAAATGATTCTGAGCGAAGTTCAGTCAGATTATAATTTTCGTTTGAACTAAAAATATCAACTTAAAACAGCTTTAAAAAAAAATTGAGATTAGGGATTTTTGTAATATTTCAGTAAGATGTTAAGTAATATGTAAGTATACTTCAGTAAAATTTTCAGACCTAAATACCTAAAATTACCAATTTTATCAAACATTATATATGTAAAAACGAGAATTTTATGAAATATTCAAAGTCCAATATTTTGTAGAAAAATTAACATAACGGTTCCAAAATTTTACCACATATATATATTAGCTATATGAACACCCAAACAAATTTTCAAGTCTCTAACTTAAAAAGTGTTCGAGTTATAGTGAAATATTAAAATAGAATTCGTCGAAATTTCAGTTTTCGTGAAAAATGCCGTTTTTTCATTTTTTCGTTGTTTTTTCTACCGCTTATGGTCAATTTTGAGTAATTCAAAAAATGACCTAAATAAAGTACCAACTACATCCACTTTGCTACCGGAAACGTACCCTATTCGTGCAATTCGGAGCATTATTTCGGGTCGTAATTTTGTTTTCATACATAAAAAAAAAAAAAAAAAATCGCACATTGTAAAACCAATACATTTTTCGCTTCGCCCAGAATTAAAAATTGAAATTATTATAATTATTGGAATACTCTTATCGCAAATTATTTTCAATTAAACCTGTTTTTATAATGCTTGTTTATAGTCAACAACATTATAGCATTATTAATTCGTTGATCGTTGTACTTAACGCCATCTATTGTCACAAAACATAAATTATTAACTGATTTCCGTAATATACATATCGGTGGGCTATCTATGTATATTTAAACAATGGTAGTAGTGGTATTCAAACCCAAGGTTTATAGATACTAGTATCTATAAACCTTGATTCAAACCAATATAATTCTTTGTGACAAGCGAACTGTATTCACGGTCTTAGAATAATAGGTCTGGCAACTGTCCATGTATTCAGTGGCCGATTTTACAGGCAAAATTAGGGTTTGGCGCAGTGCTGCAATCTACTAACATTTAATATTAACTATCTAAATTAGACTTTACTCATAGGTTGAGCCATGCTCGTAGATAATGAAAAATATTCAATATTAATAATTATTAATTATTATAATTATAAAAACACATGGTCTTAGAATAAAATCTATCTATTGTGTATATATTTACATATATGTAAATGTATATATATATATATATATAAACGCTTTTATAAGTAACACAAATTCATTAGATAAATATCATCCAGTAGCAGAATTAACAACTTTAAAATCAAAAGGAAAACTGACTTATCCAAATATGGTTTTTTACAAATTAATAAATGAAGTAGAAGATTGTTTTATAAAAAATTTAAATAGTCCAGATGTATATAACAAAACTGTAGACGACTTAATTGAACAGTTTCAAAGATTTCAATATCCTTGTCCAGATCATAAATATGACATACTTGCATATTCAGTTAAATATTATTTAAATATGCGAATGAAACAATGGTCAAGAAATATAAACCAAGAAGTTGTTAAAAAAAATGCGAAAAAGAAAAAACTGTCTAAATTTTGTACTACGTAACATGATAAATATTAATAATGAATTATTCTTTATACTGTGCCTCTATTGTCTTGACACTCTTGTTATATTTAAGCGTATTAATAATTTTATTATTTGCTACTAGAGCGCAGCAAAGTGCCAAACCTGATTTTGAGCCGTGAAATCGGCACTATTTATTTGTATGTGTTAACATTGAAGTTGCATAGGCCTAACTGTATCTAATACGGCTATAGATACAACCGAATCTACAACCGTGGTATCCAGAATCAAGATAATAATAATCATAATGTATTTGTGATTATGAATATTTTTATCAAATACATTTTAATATAATAATTTTTAAAAAATTTGTATTTTGAATTTTATGATTATGTTGTTTAATTTATTAAAAAGAAATTTATAGGAAAAATTTGGGGCTTAGAGAATATTTGGAGGGGTCCCCACTTAGTTGCACCTATGGCCCGTGTAGTTAAAATAACACACATTTTAGATTCTGAGCGAAGCGAAGAATGTATTGGTTTTACAATGATGTGTGATTTTTTTTTTTTTTTTTTTTTTTCTGTAAACATTTTTACTACCCGAAATAATGCTCCGATTATCACGAATAGGGTATGTTTCCGGTAGCAAAGTGGATCTAGTTGGTACTTTATTTAGGTCATTTTTCGAATTTCTCAAAATTGACCCTAAGCGGTAGAAAAAACTTCAAAAAAATGACGAAAAAACGGCATTTTTCACGAAAAATGAAATTTTGACGAATTCGATTTCTATATTTCTCGATAACTCGGGCAATTTTTAAGATAAAGACTTGAAAATTTTTTTGGGTGTTCACATAGCTACGATATATATGTGGTATAATTTTGGAACCGTTATGTTAATTTTTCTACAAAATATTGGACTTTGAATATTTCGTAAAATTCTCGTTTTTACGTATATAATGTTTGATAAAATTGGCAATTTTGGGTATTTAGGTCTGAAAATTTTACTGAAATATACTTACATATTAGTTAACATCATACTAAAATATTAGAAAAATCCATTGTCAAAATTTTTTTTTATAGCCGTTTTAAGTTGATATTTTTAGTAAAACGAAAATCTTAGAATCCATACGTATAAATAAATATTCTGAAAATACTTTTACTACCCGAAATAACTCTTAGATTTTCACGAATAGCGAGTTTCAGATGTAAAAATGGATGTAGATGGTACTTTATTTAGGTCATTTTTCGAATTTTTCAAAATTGACTATAAGCGGTAGAAAAAACTTCGAAAAAATGACGAAAAAACGGCATTTTTCACGAAAAATGAAATTTTGACGAATTCAATTTCTATACTTCTCGATAACTCGGGCAATTTTTAAGATAGAGACTTGAAAATTTTTTTGGGTGTTCACATAGCTATTATATATATGTAGTAAAATTTTGGATCCGTTACATTAATTTTTCTACAAAATATTGGACTTTGAATATTTCGTAAAATTCTCGTTTTTACGTATATAATGTTTGATAAAATTGGCAATTTTTGGTATTAGGGTCTGAAAATTTTACTGAAGTATACTTACATATTACATAACATCATACTAAAATATTAGAAAAATCCCTAATCTCAATTTTCTTTTATAGCTGTTTTAAGTTGATATTTTTAGTTCAAACGAAAATTATAATCTGACTGAACTTCGCTCAGAATCGTTTTTACGAATGCAATGGTTTATCATTGCATTCAAATTCGAATTAAAATTAAATGCTATGATTCGCACACCTGTATCCTGTGCGGCAGGAGTATCAGCTCATCTTTTTGTTTATATAATTTCTTTCTAAAAAAATTTTGTCTACCCTAATCACAAACTCAAGCTTCGCCACTAGTAAAACCAATACATTCTTCGCTTTGCTTATGTTAGCAACCAGTCTAGAAACGTTCGGTTTAGGCAATGAAAGTCACACGTTGGGTGCTCAGTGGTAGAGCACTCGCCCGGTAAGTGGACAATTTTTGAGCTTTGCGAACGTTTCTATTTCTAACACTTAGAATATAAAGTATTTTGACATCAAACTTAATTATTATATCAATAATTGCATTATATTAATTTTATAGAATTAAATATTTCTTTACTATTTATTTCTAGTCAAAATAATGCCTACAGATATAACAAAAAATAATACACACATAATTGTAAAACTAATATATTATTGTCTTTGCTTAGAATATAAGAAGTGTTGAACTCTTTTTTGCACTAATATTAAAATTTAAATTATATTATCTGTCTCACGAAAGAAAGATAATATTTCGCGTTTGTAGACTACTGCTAATGCCGCCAAAATTAACAAAGACAAACAAAATTTACAAACTAATAATTAACAAACTCGTATGACTCGCCAGTCGGCGTATGATAGTCGAATTGCAACGTGGCAATGCGCAAAAAGCAAAATAGAACAGTTTTTAATAAAATTCACTATTCAGTACCTTTCTTTCGCTCGGGGCTAAAATCCCTTTGAACCCCCTATATTTGTCTTTTATAAATGAGTATCTAACAAGTAAATAAAAATTCAAATAATAACAATAAGTAAAATAATTATTACTTTTTATGTTTTGTATTAGAAACCTTGAAAAGATTTGGAGTAATGTGTTATAATATCAGTATGTTTAAATAAATTCAGTATAAAATATAGTAATATATTTAACTATTTAGTTTAAATATAGTAATTATTGTTATTTTTCTTCGTTATTAATATAATATATTGTAAAATATTATTAAAATTTATTTTCTGAAATTAAAAATTTGTTACTTTTTATTTATTATTATTATTATTTTTTTTTATTAGTAGATAATGATAATCGCAATGGTAAGTATACTTATACTTATAAAGTTATGAGTAGGTATATAACATTTCAATAGTATAAAACAAAATATATTTTATAAAGTTTTAACTATTCTAATATTTTATAAATATTACCTACGTTAATAAATGTTTAAATTAAATTACTGTACATTTTATTATGGTACGAGATAAAATATCTGTTTATTTTCTTTAGATTAACATTTTAATTATATATTAACAATTTAGATGTATAATAATTAATAATATAATATTCTATAGTCTATATAGTTCATAGTTTTTTACTATTTTATTGATAATGACTATAATTCATAATATAATAATGATCACCCATTTTTATACAATTTAACCTACTTTTGTTCTACAAAAAATAAGATGTTTGGAATAACCATTGGATAGCGTGTTCTTTGATTATTATTTTATACCATATAGTAATATAGAGGCGCCGTTGTATATATAAGCTTTACAAAACGCGTGAAGCCTAGAATAGTCGTCAAATCCAATGTTGTCATATTTTATAACAAAAATACCATAAAATAAATTGTATACAAATTTTTCAGTATTATGACGTTTTAGTCATAAATTATTTGTTTATCATATTATCTACTCATTAAAAAAAAAATAAAAAATTCAATTTAATTTTTTTAGATTCTGAGCGAAGCGAAGAATGTATTGATTTTACTATGATGTGTCTTTTTTATTTCTTTTTTTTTTTTTTTGTTTTTAAGTATAAAGACACTTTTACTACCCGAAACAATGCTCCGATTTTCACGAATAGCATTTGTTTCCGATAGGAAAGTGGATGTAGTTGCTACTTTATTTAGGTCATTTTTCGAATTTCTCAAAATTGATCCTATGCGATGAGACCAAAAAAAGACGAAACAACGACATTTTTCAAGAAAACTGAAATTTCGACAAATTCGATTTCAATATATCACGATAACTCGGGCAATTTTTAAGTTAGAGACTTAAAGAGACTAGCTTCTTAGAATATATATTATTTATACATAAATTATCTGATGAACTTCGCTCAACATCGTTTTCATGAATGTAATGAATTATCATTATATTCAAACGTTAATCAAAATTCAACACTAACCTCTTTACACTTGTATCCCTTCCTTTTTTAAATTTATAATTCACTAATCAATTAATCATATGTATAATGTAGTAAAACTGTTTTAACAATATTTTTTTATTATATTCTAAATCTTAAATTTAATTTCCTACAATTATTTTAACTGTTTCGTCAAATTTTTTTCTTTTTAATTTTTTCTTTTGTAGCATTTTCTGTTTTTCATGAGAAATACGTTCTTGACTGTATATAAAATATTATAATATTTTTCGTCAATGTATTGCATGAGGAACCTAATACTGATAGGTGATTATTGTATAATATAATTTGTCAAATGACAAGTTTTTTGATAATTTTTTTCTTAAGTTCTTTCTTGCTTCTTTATTCGCTTTACGGTTCTTCAAGAACTATTGCGGCTAATACATTTGTGTTAGTTGGAGAAATTTTTTCTCCGCGTTTCACTATCTCGAACGCATTCTTCCCAGTTTGTTACGTCCAATTGGTTCATATCTTCTCTAATCTTGTCATTCCATCGCATTTAAGGCCTGTCTCTTTGGCCCTTTCCAATTGCTGCCTTTATCCATTCTGTGTTTTTTCTTCGTACTGCATATCCATATTATTTAATTTTTTAACCTTTTATACAGTTTTTAATCCATATGGCACTCTTGTCTTTTCTCTTAATTCATCGTTAAACTTTATTTTCTAATTTCCTCTTTGTGTAATATAAACAGTTCCACATATTTTCCTCAAGAGTTTTTTTTCTGGTTCCCCATATTCCTATCCTTTTATTTTATTATGTTTCTAATATTTCTATAATATAAGTTTTTAAAGTTTAAACACAGTGTACAATGATAACTGAACTTTTTCATTTAATATAAGAGTATCTAAATAATTTTTATTCCTAAAATGTATCTATACATATTAAAAAAATATGTATTTATTTCCGTACTTTATGCAGATTGTAATTGTAAGTTAAAATAATATTTAATAATAATATAAGTAAAAACTACTAACAAATTATAGTTAATAATATTTAATCTTAAACTGGAATTCGTCCATATAATATTATTAGATGCTTTTAATCAGTTTAATACTCAATACATTAGACCATTTTCTTGTAAGTATAAAACAATATAAATATTTAAATACTACGTATGTGTAAAAATTATACTAGGGGCGTTTATGTGGGTTTTAAAACGGATAAGGCAAAAGCCAAATTATTAATTTTAGCCAATTTTATTCAAAATTTTTTGGGATTATATGTATATGAAATATTATAGAAATTTAAAGTAATTTATTGTTTCATAGTCATTTATTATTACTAAATAATGAAATGAAGTATATATATATACATATATATGTATTATATATATATATATATATATATATATATATATAGGAAGTATATGTAAGTATATTGTATATAGTAAGTATATATAAGTGTTTAAGATAAATGTTCAAGATAAGTAATGTTTTCTTATCTTCTAATGAACTATGAACTTTTCCATGCTTACAGTTGTTTAATTTATCTAGGTTTAACCTTAGCAGTTACTTAGAACTAAAGTCTAAAATAATATATTTATATATATGAATATGCTATAAAACGTTGAAAGTTTCTAGGTTCGTAAAGAGATTGACAAAATACTCGTAAATTATTCTAAATAACTCGGTTAAAATATTACATTGTGCTCCGTTTTAAACTAGGTAGGACTCATATAATTCCAATGCTTTGCTTAACTAAAAAAAGTTCAGTTAATTTTACTTTGAATATTCTTTATCTTTTACCATTCTAAATTGAAAGTCATCTAATTTAGATTCCTCAGTTGATATAATACATTAATAATACACGTAGGTAAACATTTTATATTGCCTACTTTCAAATACTATTCAATATCCTTTCTCTTATTATTTTAATATTTTGTAATATTATTTAATTATTGGTTTGTTAATTCAATTTAATTTTGTAATTTTTTTATGTTTTTTATTTAATATTTCTTCCTACTATTAATATTTATGTAAATTGCGTATTTACAATTTTTGTACCTATTCAATATTCATAAGGCTTAAAGGATCAGACATTCAGACCGTAAATTACTAATAAAGTAATAAATTAATGATTAATAAATAAATATCATATTTTAGATCCTTTAGATTTATCGGAAATCATTGATATTATGTTTTATCATTTATGTAAGTAAATGTTATATAAACAAATAAATGAGATATAAAAAACATACTTTGATTAGTCTAAAATAAATTAAAATAATTCTGTGAAAATTCAATTTAATCTTTTAAGGCCGAGACGATTTTAAAAATGGTTTGTATTTTTAATATTTATTTTTATACAATAATATTTCAAAATAAAATTAATTCACTTTTTGTATAAAATAAATATTCAAAATAATAATAAAATGAATATTGATGAGTGAAAAAATTAGCATAGATATATTTAATATACCTACACTGTATTGGTGAATTCTAGATCTATATATATGAATTATGTGATCTTTTTTTAAAAAATAATTAGTTAAGTTACAGGTATAACATGTACCTATTAGTCTATTACCTATAATTTATAAAATTATTTTATTTAAAAAATGAAGTTTCATAAAAAAATATAATATAATATAATTAATTAGATTACATTTTGTGAAATTTGTACATTGCATTATAACGTGCTTTATATACGTGTGACGTGTCATATAAAGAGTTTATGAATTTATGAAAGTTGTGAGTGTGAAAATACAATTTTAAGATTTATGAAAATTTTGGTGGGACAACTTTTTAATATCATCAAGATAGTAATTCTTGAATTTTTTTTTATGAAAAGTGAAATATTTTATATAATTATTTTATTTTAATATTTTAATATCATAGCATGCGTAATTTTTTTTATCAATATCAATTATAGTATAATACTGTTAAGTGATAAATCAATTTAATTTCTGTAAAAACCATATATAATAAATATCATTATCATCACATCATTATTGTTAAGATCCGTCTTGACCTAAGTCTCGAAACTCTTAATAATTTATTTAATAGGATGGTAGAATGATCATATAAGGCGATATAACACGATTCACAAATGAATGTTTATTTATTAAGTCCAAAAACACAACTTCCTTCTCTTAATTTTGACGATCTATATTTATAATTATCTTCTTCCCTTCTTGACCAACATTTTTATATATGTTTAATAACAATTGTTTATTGTTATTAAACAATAATTTTAATTTATATTTAATTATTGAACTACCTACTTATTCTTAGTATAAACATTAATATTTCCCAATACCGACATTGATACATAACAATTTATAATAATCAAAATATGTGTTAACATTATTATTGTTAAATTACTTTTGCATTCAATGATATAATATAAATTAACAAATTAATTTTATTAATTACAATAAATGACGTAGAATATTTCATTCCTCAATTAAAAAAACAAAATTTTAAATTGTCATCTTGATAAAACTATGAAGTTTAGGGAAAATTTATCAACAGAAAAATATATCCTTTAAATGTTTAAAACAACTATCATCATATATATATATTATTTATAAAACGCTAAAAGCTTATTAATGATAAAGATATTATTATATTCTATAGGTATTTTAAAAACCGGGAATAAGAATTTTAATTTTTCATTGAAATAACGTTATACCTATGTATGTAGTTTAATATGTAAACGAATGAACTTATAAAGTATAATATACTATAATTCTTTCGAATAGATTACAATGATAAAATAATAATTATAGTACTTAAATATTAAAATATATAATACTCTTATTTATTTAATAATGTTAAAATTTTATATTATTTATTCAAAATCTATACTACATATAATATGTACCTTATATAAGTATTTATAATTTATGTTCTATGTAGGTATAATCATTAAATAAATATATTATATTTCTTATTTAATTTATTACTTGATGACCTTAAAATCATATTGATTGCTTACCAATCAAATAAATTTTAATTTTAATATAACTAAATTATACAAAAGAAAAAACCTTAAAATCTGTAACAAATATTAAATGTTTTAATATTTTAAGCATTTGCCCATATAAACAATTCTCAAGGTATGTAATATAGTAATTATTGTTCGAATACAATGATAGTTTTAAATATTTACTAGTGAATTAATGAATTTCATCCTTACATATTTTTTTCTGATAATTGTCTTAATATATTACATTGTTATTATATTATTTTTTAAGTAATACCAGAAAGCAATTCTTCTACAGGTATGTAATAAATTCTATTTGCCATACATTGCAATTTTTATATTTATTAGTTTATGTTTTATTGAAAACCAGTGCATTGATGAATTTCTTAATAAATAAATAAAAACCTAAGTCCACAAAAAATTTACTTTATTATTTTAGTAAATACGTATTTAGACAACGATGTTATCATCTTCAGTACTAAACACAACTGTTTGATTGCAGCTGACATATTTTTCCTGAAAAATTGTTTAAAGAATAAGGTAATTCCAAAATTCGCCAAGGTAACAATATTAAAAACAAAAATCGAACTTCCAATATAAATTTTAATAAATCATTAAACTATGCAGAAAATAAATTCATTAATTTAGAAATAATAAAGTCTGTGTTTAGTACTGACTACTGAAGATGATAACATCATTGTCGAAATACTTATTTACTAAAATAATAAGGTAAATTTTTTGTGGACTTGGGTTTTTATTTATTTATTAATACCTATATAATATCCACAAGAACTCTTCTTATAAAAAAAAAAAAAAAAAAAAAAAATTAATTAATTTCTTCCTTACATACGTTATTCTGATAATTGTCTTAATATATTACATTGTATTATATTATAATATTTTAAGTAATACCAGAAGACATCTACACCTATGATCCTTATACAGGTATGTAATAAATACTATTTGTCATACATTGCAATTTTTATATTTATTAGTATTATATTTTATTGAAAACCCAAATAAAAAATTTAAGTAAAATATATAATAGGTACTCTTATTTATTTAATAAAGTTAAAATTTTATATTATTTATTCAAAATCTATACTACATAATATGTAGGTAGGTATCTAATATAACTTTTTATATTTTATATTGTACCTATGTATAATCATTAAATAAATATATTATATTTCTTATTTAATTTATTACTTGATGACCTTAAAATCATATTGATTGCTTACCAATCAAATAAATTTTAATTTTAATATAACTAAATTATACAAAAGGAAAAACCTTAAAATCTGTAACAAATATTATATGTTTTAATATTTTAAGGATTTTTGCATATAAACAATTCTCAAGGTATGTAATATAGTAATTATTGTTCGAATACAATGATAGTTTTATATTTTTTACTAGTGCATTACCTAATGTATTTCTTCCCTACATATGTTATTCTGATAATTGTCTTTTATATTACATTGTTATTATTTTTTAATTAATAACAGAAAGCGATTCTTCTACAGGAATATAATAAATACTATTTTTGTCATATATTGAAATTAATATTTATTAGTATTATGTTTTAATGAAAACCCAAATAAAAATTTAGGTAAAATATATAATACCTACATACTATTATTTATTTAATAAAGTTAAAATTTTATATAATTTATTCAAAATCTATACTATATAATATGTAGGTAACTAATATAACTATTTATAATTTATATTCTATGTATAATCATTAAATAAATATATTATATTTCTTATTTATTTTATTAATTGATGACCTTAAAATCATATTGATTGTTTACTAATCAAATAAATTTTAATTTTAATATACCTAACTAAATTATACAAAAAAAAAACGTTTAAATCTATAACAAATATTAAATGTTTTGACATTTTAAGGATTTGACCATATAAACAATTCTCAAGGTATGTAATATAGTAATTATTGTTCGAATACAAATACAATGATAGTTTTATATTATTTACTAGTGAATTAATGAATTTCAACCTTACATACTATTTTCTGATAATTGTCTTAATATATTACATTGTTATTATATTATTATTTTTTAACTAATACCAGAAAGCGATTCTTCTACAGGTATGTAATAAATTCTATTTGCCATACATTGCAATTTTAGATTCTGAGCGAAGCGAAGATGTATTGGTTTTACAATGATGTGTGATTTTTTTTTTGTTTTTTTTTTTTTTTTATTCTGTAAACATTTTTACTACCCGAAATAATGCTCCAATTTTCACGAATAGGCTATGTTTCCGGTAGCAAAGTGGATGTAGTTGGTACTTCATTTAGGTCATTTTTCGAATTTCTCAAAATTGACCCTAAGCGGTAGAAGAAACGGCGAAAAAATGACAAAAAAACGGCATTTTTCACGAAAAATGAAATTTTGACAAATTCAATTTCTATATTTCACGATAACTCAGGCAATTTTTAAGATAAGGACCTGAAATTTTTTGGGGTGTTCACATAGCTACTATGTATATGTGGTAAAATTTTGGAACCGTTATGTTAATTTCTCTACAAAATATTGGACTATGAATATTTTGTAAAATTCACGTTTTTACGTATATAATGTTTGATAAAATTGTCAATTTTAAGTATTATGGTCTGAAAATTTTATCGAAGTATACTTTATACTTACATATTACTCATCATACTAAAATATTATAAAAATCCCAAGTCACAATTTTTTAAAAAGCTGTTTTAAGTTGATATTTTAGTAAAACGAAAATCTTAGAATCCATACGTATAAATAAATATTCTGAAAACACTTTTATTACCCGAAATAATGCTTAGATTTTCACGAATAGTGAGTTTAAGATGTAAAAGTGGACGTAGATGGTACTTTATTTAGGTTATTTTTCGACTTTCTCAATATTGACTATAAGCGGTAGATAAAACTTCGAAAAAATGACGAAAAAACGGCATTTTTCACGAAAAATGAAATTTTGACGAATTCAATTTCTATATTTCACGATAACTCGGGCAATTTTTAAGATAGATACTTGAAAATTTTTTTGGGTATTCACATAGCTTTATATATATGTGATAAAATTTTGGAACCGTTACATTCATTTTTCTACAAAATATTGGACATTGCATATTTCGTAAAATTCTCGTTTTTACGTATATAATGTTTGATAAAATTGGCAATTTTTGGTATTAGGGTCTGAAAATTTTACTGAAGTATACTTACATATAACCTAACGTCATACTAAAATATTAGAAAAATCCCTTATCTCAATTTTTTTTTATAGCTGTTTTAAGTTGATATTTTTAGTTCAAACGAAAATTATAATCTGACTGATCTTCGCTCATAATCGTTTTTTCGAATGTAATGGTTTATCATTGCATTTAAATTCTTATTAAATTTAAACGCTATGATTCGCACACCTGTATCCTGTGCGGCAGGTATATATTTATTAGTATTATGTTTTATTGAAAACCCAAATCACAAAATTATTAATTATTACTTAAGTAGGTATCAATTTTGTGATTTGTGTTTTTAATAAAAATTATAAGTGCTCAATATTATTTTTTTTTAATTTTAAAAATAATAATTAATAATAATTTACTAGTGTAACGTGACTATATGTATATTCTACTCCTTTTGTGATAGAGACTGAACAATCGTCAATAAGTGTCCTAGTACAATTTCGAAGATATTTAGTTTGCTAAGTTATCTCTACACTATAATCATGGGTGCCCGGAGAAAATTTATTAGGGAGACATAATAAAATTAAACTCTAAAATATACTTAATAAAATTTTATTATTTGTAAATAATAAATGAATTGCTCGTACATCAAAATTATATTTAATATTTTTTTATTATGTATGGTTATTATAGGTACCTATTTATTTATTATTAAATCAAAATTGCAGCGTTTGAGGTTGTTTTATTGCAAACCTCGTCATTAATTGTTCAATCATTTTAACGTTACTGCTATTAACTTTTTCACAATGAATGCTTAAAACATACATACGAGTAAACCATTTAATCGGTCTTCACCCGTTGTAGATCTAAAACCACGTTTTAACTGTTTGTAAAGTACGAAATGATCTTTTTCCTGTACAAATTGTAGCTGGTAAAGATAAAAATATTTCCAATGCAAAATGCAATTGTAATGCTAGAAAAAATATCTTACTATGTTCTAATGAATCCATAATGTCCATACTTTGGAAGTATTTGTTTTATATTGCATAAACTATACTAACTTTCACTTTCAGCTAATAAATTTTAAATTTTATAAAAATTATAAATATTTTTTATGATTTCAAGATATCATGTTTTTTTCATTTTAGATCCTGAGCGAAGCGAAGAATGTATTGGTTTTACAATGATGTGTATTTTTTTTTTTTTGTTTTTTTTTTTAGTCTAAAGAAAATTTACTACTCGAAATAATGCTCCGATTTTCACGAAGAGAATATATGTTTCCGGTTGGAAAGTGGATGTATTTGGTAATTTATTTAGGACATTTTTCGAATTTCCCAAAATTGACATTATGCGACAGGAAAACGACCAAAAAATGACGAAAAAACGGCATTTTCCGGAATGCTGAAATTTGGACATATTCGATTTCAATATTTCACGATAAGTCAGACAATTTCGAAGTTAGAGAATTGAAACTTTATTGGGTGTTGATATAGGTACTATATATATGTGATAAAATATTGGAACCGTTATTTAATTTTTCCAAAAAATTAAATGACGTTAAATATTACGTAAATTTCTCGTTTTTAAGTATATAATGTATGATAAAATTGTCAATTTTAGGCATTTAGGTCTGAAAATTTTACTAAAGTATACCTACATATTACTTAACATTATAACAAAATATTAGAAAAATCCCAGTTTTCAATTATTTTTTTTTTATATTTGTGTAAATTTGATATTTTTAGTTTTAACGAAAATCTTAAAATTCATACGAACATATGAATATTTTTCTTATTATTTCTCAAGAATTTTAAAATAAAAATTAATAGAGAAGCCAACAAATTTGGCAAAGTTTTAAAAATTTTATTGTAGCATACTGATATATATCTTAACGTATTTCCAACATATTAGGAAAATTTCAATACTCAATTTTTTTTTATAGGTGTTTAAACGTTTAAAGTTGAAATTTCGATAAAATTAATATTTAAAGTATTTGTATGGGGTTTTCTTATTATATTACAATATTTTTTTAATAATGTTAATTGAAATTGACAAAATTTTTTTAAAAAGAATGACAATTTTATATAAGCTTAATTATATTTTACTTAACTCAGTTCCATTTAGTTATGAATTATTACATTTACGATTTTTTTTTTTTATATTTGTTTAACTTTAAATTATAAAAAAGATGATCTGATACTCCTGCCGCAGGGATACAGGTGTGCAAATCATAGCGTTTAATTTTAATTAGAATTTAAATGAAATGATAACCCATGGCATTCGAAAAAAGTATTTTGAGCGATGTTCTGTCTGATATGGGCATTTAGGTGACAGGGGATTTTATAAGCATTTAAGCTGTTTTAAGTTGATATTTTTAGTTCAAACGAAAATTATAATCTGACTAAACTTCGCTTAGAATTTTTCGAATGCAATGGTTTATCATTGTATTCAAATTCTTATTAAAATCAAACACTAAGATTTGCACACCTGTATCCCTGCAGTAGAAGTATCAACTATTCTTTTTATAAATAATTCTGGATGAAGGTGTTGTGATGAAAAATCAATCATATTATCTTTTTCAAATCTTTCTCTAATAGATTAAATTATTAATTCGATATATGGCACAAAAACTGATACCCGATAATAGTTTTTGGGAGTTTCACAAGGATAATTGTTTCTATGAGATTATTTTCCAGTAATCCTAGGAAAAGTAATAGTAAAATCTAAATCATTTGCTATAGATTTTTCATCAGTAAATAATAAATCAAAGATTTCATTTACGTTTATTCTATTGCTTTAAAACATTTCTAATAATTTCAGTACATGGTCCCGAACTTTATAAAGTTCTATTGACACACCTTGTAAAATATTAGTAACTGGTTCTAAGATAGCACTGTACTTTGAAATTATTGTCATTGTAATTATAAATGAAAAATATCAGGTTGATGACTATATATAGATAAAGTGCACGTTGTCTTGTATTCGAATTTATAATACCATTAATAGACAAAGACTGAAGGCTTTGAACTATTGAAATAAAATTTTCAAAAAATAGTCTAATACTCTAATATTTTTAAGACCAGCATGTTTTACAAAAAAGTGGTATGTTGGGTATAAGTTTTTTCGCGATAAAATTTAATAATTTATTTTATTGTACCAGTGGTATTACGAATAACCATAATTTTGTTTAAATTATTTCTAACTAAATTTAATCGATGACTAGCACAATGGAAAAATAAAGATTTGTTATATCGGTCTCGAATTAGTTTAGCAACACCACCTACTTTACCGGCTATTGTAACACAGTCGTCATAACCTTGTCCGTAAAGTTTAGTTAAATTAAGGCCACTATCTATCATAAATGATAAAATAATAGTCGCAAATCATTCTGCGTTTAATTGATCTAATGGTAAAAGGCCAGGGAATTTTTTTCGTATCTTTGAAGGATTCGGTTGTTTGTCTAGAAATCGAATTACAATTGATAATAATTGCTCTATTGCTCCATATTAGATATATCTGCTGATTCGTTAGAAATAATTGAAAACGCATTAGCGGCAATAGCTTTAAACACTATACTATTTTCTTTTAATATTCTTCCACACAATAAAATAAAATTATTTTGAGTTCTATGTGACGAATATTTGGCATTTTCCACATTCGAAAAAAATGATCTTTTATCACCTCATCGCCCTATTCAACATTTGATTGTAAATAATATAAATAAAAATATATTTATATATAATAATACTTAAAATATATGAATTTAACCTATGAAAAATGAAATAGTTTATAAGAGTTTGAGACGACATGCACAATAATAAATAATATAAATAGTAATAAATATTAAAATAATATTTAATATGAATGGACAATTAACTGATACGTTAGTATGTCGCCTAATTATAATAATTTTAAATAATATAAATATTAGCATTAAAATTACCTACTTACGTCTCGTCTTCTCTCCGTCATATGAATTGGGATTACCTGCTAAATATTTTATGCTAATTCAGCACAAAAAGATGGTGTTAGAGTTTCATAAACCATAAAATGTCCTTAACACTAATGTACACATTTTTCATTTACATAAGTTGTATATAATTTACTATAAAAATATGTAATTACTATAATAGTAATATTGCTAATTATATGTGATATTTTAAGTATCGATTACAAATAAACCGAGTTATAGTAAGTAGCAATTAATATATACGTATTATCATATTTAATATTATAAAATATTATCGAATTTAATTATTTAAAGAGATGTAGCCAATATTATATAACTAAATTTAATAAAGCGTACAATATTATCTTATATGACTCTGTTAATATATAATATGTATTTACAATAAATATTAAATATAAATATAAAATATATAATTTGAAGATTTATTATGGGTAAAATTTACTTATCTAAAGGTTTAGAATTTAGATAAGTAACAACAATTATTATAATATTATATTACGACAGTATATTCTTATAATTATTATTTACTATTGTACAGAAAATTGTAAATATTTGAAAAGGCAAAGAAAATAGCGTGACAATATTTGCTAAATTGTAACCGCAGTACATTAAAATCTAAGACAATCATTATTTCTATATTTTATGTTTAATATTTTAAATTAAATAAAGATAATAAATCATAATATTAATAATAAATTAATATTATAATTATTGTTTTCATAATATCGAATTGTTTAATTTTATAACTTACTGATCATTGGATTTGGAACTTATAATTTACTACAAAAACTAAAATGAAAAATATAAATTAAAATATACAAGTTTCATAAGTCATAACAGTTAAATCGTATAATAATTATATTAATAATTTAAATTTATAATTGAAAAGATAACCAACTTTAAAAACTGAAAATATATGTGTAGGTATAATTAATCATAATTTTTTATTTTTTATTATTTAATTAAAAATGTATTATAGATTATTATTTGGAACAATATTATGATATAGTACATGCGTTTTGTATTAGTAACCTTTCAACAGGTACGTAATTAATATGGTTATGAGTTTATGACTAATGAATAATCATACATCATGAAATTTAATTTGCACTAATATGTAATATAATCATTATTATATCAATTATTTTATAGAATAATACAAAATGACAAAGATAAACATAAATATATATCTCAGTCGCGGCTCGTGGGGTTCTTTGAAAGTGGGGCATAAATATTTCCCTCATTTTCCACTATCACAACTTTGAACTAACCACCAATTACTGTTGATTTTTTTAATTAAATAAAATTCATTTATTGTATAAAAGCCTTTCAATATACCTACGTCATGCACAATATACAAATAAAATTATCGTTTAAAAATAAATAATGAATATAATTATAAAAAGTTAAACACTAATCAGTAATATTTTCGAATTTCACAATGATTCGTCTGTCGAGGGTTAGGTTAAATTTCGTAAATCGTAATAAAAATAAAATAAAATAATCAATCATAATTGGATAACAATAAGCCCGGCAACGATGTATTAAATATTAATTCGTGTCTAAAAGTGCTAGAAATCTAGTACCGTTGATCGGGCTATTGGGGCACAACGAATCTGTGCTCGTCAACCAATGCCCGTATAATATTGTAAATTTTTGATAATATTTTTTTTCGATAATATTTTTAAATAATATGCCAATTACCTGTATATTATGATGTAAGAAATACTACCTACTTAATTTTAATTTAATATAATTGTTTCTCCTTTCTTTAATTTTGAAGGTGGGCAAGGAGGGCTATAAAAATCCGGAACGTATATCTCCGGAACATATTTTCATGGACCGCGTATATTGGCGGAATTCATAGGTAATTCAATAACCGTATTTTTCCGGAATGTAATGTATAACTGCGTATAATGCCGGAAAGTATTTCACGCAACCGGGTTCTCTGGAATTCAAAAATCAAATAGTGTATTAGTCCGGAACGTATAATAACGGACGGTACTTGTCGTCTTGCGGTTATCGCAACTACCTAGCGAAACGTATTGAGACGTAATTATTTTGCGCATTTTTCCTACATAATAAATCAATTTTGATTATTTAATGGATATACTTAAGATATAAAAAAAAATTTCCTAGTTATTTTTAAGTGGAAGGGACGCTCGCTACGCCTACCGGCTTCGCTCACTTCCTCAAGCGTCGCTTTGCGGCACTTTTCGTGAGGATAGGACTACGCCCCTAGGGATTACGGCATACCTACCTAATATCCACCTCATAAAATTCCGGGAAATAAATCGACGGAACGTATTGTTATTGTATATGCCCGAAATCCAAAAATCAAAAATTGTATTTGTCCGGAGTGTATAATGACGGAAATGAGTTTAGTTCTGAAATGTATAATCCCGGAACCTATTTTTCTGGACCGCATTTTTCCGGAATTAAAAAACCAAAAGCCGTATTAGTCCGGAACGCGTATGTTGATGGAAAAGGTCGCTGTGTATTGTATACTCCCGGACTTTATATGACCGGAATATATAGGTAAATATCCAAAGGTCTCGTGAAGCTAGGTTTTAGGTCACACGAAATCACTGCCTATCTGCACCAGTATCAGTTCTATGAGGTAGGTATTAGGTAGGTATGCTATTAGGTAGTCTCTTCATCACTTAGTCACTTAGTCCATCATCACGAAAAGTGCCGCAATGAGCACTAATACGCTATTTGATTTTTGAATTCCGGAAATATACGGTTGGGTGAAATACGTTCCGGCATTATACGCAGTTATACCTACATTACATTCCGGAAAAATACGGTTATTGAATTATGAATTCCGCTAATATACGGTCCGTGAAAATACGTTCCGGAGATATACGATCCGGACACATATGTTTCGGATTGTTATAGTAGTCACAAACTTATAAATGTAGAAAAGGCCACGCCGAAATATGTATAACTGTATAAGTACGATTTCTTTTATATATATACTCGTATATTTATACATTTTATAATATAAAGAGATTTTCTTACAATATGAATTTGACTGATTTTATAGAATCTATCATTGTGAATGTTACCAAAATTATTAATTTATTAATTTTTTTTAAATTAAATGTATTAATTCATACAAATAAATAAAAATTACAAACGATAAATTATTATGAATTTATAATATACCTATTAATACGAGTATAATTTAATATAAATTTATAATAAATAAGAATTAAATACTTTTTAAACAATTTATTTACAAAACACTACAATATTGTTTGTAATATTTATTTATGTGAAAGAATATGATTTTTTATTGAAGTATATCATTTTAATATTATATTTATACAAATATGTATTACTATTATTATAATACCTATATTAACTTAATACAATTTAGTATATTAATTCAATTTTTTCCCTTTTAGATGCCTTCAATCCTCGTGATTTTTGTAATAGTGCCCAGGCAATTCAATATAAGGATGTTCACATATATCATTAAAAAGCCATAATAAATAATTTTATTGTTTTTCTTAAAAATAATAATAATAATTTTTTGAACACATCATATTAATATTATATTTACAATAAATATGTTATTTTATAATAAACATTATAAAAATTAAATTTTATCTTGTATAAATACAAGTTATATGGAATATTGTAATACAAATTATACGTATTATTATTATATTAAAAAATATGTGTTATTTGTTAACTATGTATTAAGAATACATATAAATTATTTTCTAAGTCTTAAAATGTTAGGTTATTTTAGGTTAGGACTGCTAAGGATAGAGCCCTTTATTGTTATTAATTGAAATCAGTGACATTGACGCTTGGTCTAACAGGGAACTGCTTCGTGAGGGAGGCTGCTGTCCCCACGGATAACGTTAATGTGATTAACCTAAGCCCATCTTATGGTGGTTGTGGTTCACAGAGAGCCTAGTTTCTTCTATCAGTCGGGCATGTTCGTGAAGTGATTAAAAAAAGCGTTTGAAGATCAGCGTCGTTTGTTGCAGGGTTTACGAGGTTGAAAGAAGTAACACAAAGTGCTTTAGGTTTTTGGAATTTGGGTACGAGTCTAAAGACTGCCATGGAAGTAAACCCGTAAATATATTGAAGTTGGTTTGAATATGATTCGAAAAACAAGTTGTGGGGATAGAGCACCACATTTTTTGTATGTAAGTGTGCATGTAAGAGATAGTGAGAGGAAGAATGGCCTTCCACTCATCATTATTAACAGTTTATTATTTTGTTGAATAAACGATGGTCAGCAGGGGTAAGTAGTGTGACGCGTAAAAAAACAGTTCGCCCTTGCTAATCGGCAAAAAAAAAAAAAAAAATAATGATTTATCTAATAAATAAAACATGTAGGTATCTTGAAGAACTGCAAAGAGCATCGCCAAAATCCTTAAGATTATGTCATAAAAAAAAAAGCTTTGATGGAGAGCAACACCATTCGGCTAGATGAGGAGTTTAGTGACGCTAGTAGGCGTGAAATGGAGAAATCCTAACGGGAATCCCAGGCTATCTTGGTAGTCTCTCAGATAGATTGTTTCATGGCAAGACTCGGTGCTGCGAAGGACATGGCAGTGAGTGAAACTTCGATATTAGATGCGCTGGATGCAATCAAACACCAACTTGATGATCACCAAAGAGCCATCGAGTTGCTGAAGGCGGATTTCGAACGGTCTGCCCCCGTGCCTACGGAACGGGTGCATCTACTAGTTCCATCCTTCAGTGCTGGGTGATGTACCATGATAAGTTGTGTACGGCTGATGAAGGTGACAAGTGCTTTAAAAAACTCCAAAACAGACAAGGTCACGGCCGATCAACCATAGGAATCTGTGACTCGTAGGAAGAGAAGTTAGCCCAAGTCTTCTCCAGCGGCCCCCTGTCAAGCCTAACAGCGCTGTTGAGTAAAAAATTAGTCCAGATCCATAACGATCTGGTGGCCTTTATTCGAAATATACTGGATTACACGCGCAAGTTATAGTCGTAAGTTCGTTAAACCTGAAGGAATTAAAGATAGAAGTCACAAACATGTGTCAGACAAAAGCAAGTTGTGTTTTTTTTGGAGGTCAAGATCAAGAGGAGGCAGTTAGGCTGAAGGAGATGTTGCAATCAGCACTAAAGAGGAATGTTAAAATTGCTAGGCCATTTTGCAAAACGCCAATTTAGGCTAATATTTCTGCCGCAGGGATACAGGTGTGCAAATCATAGTGTAGAATTTTAATAAGTATTTGAATGAAATAATAAACCATAGCATTAGAAAAAAGTATTTTGAGCGAAATTCTGTCAAATATAGACATTAAGGGGCCAATGGATTTTATGAGCATTTATATTAAACTTAGAGACTTGATAATTTTATAGGGTGTTCATTTATTATCTCTATTTGAACCTATGAGGTCCTTATATGTATGATAAAATTTTGGATTTTAATTATTTAATAAACTATGTCAAAATTGTAATCAATACCTACATTATCTGACTAAGAATCGTTTTTTCGAATTCAATGGTTTATAATTGCATTTAAATTCTAAATAAAAAAAAACATTATGATTTGCACACCTATATTCCTGCGGCAGGAGCATCAGCTATTCTTCCTTTTAGATTCTGAGCGAAGCGAAGAATGTATTGGTTTTACAATGATGTGTGATTATTTTTTGTTTTTTTTTTTTGTTTTTTTTTTTTATGTCTGTGTACAAAAATACTACACGAAATAATGTTCAGATTTTCACGAATAGGGTATGTTTCCGGTAGCAAAGTGGACGTACTTGGTACTTTACTTAGGTCATTTTTTGAATTTTTCAAAATTGACCCTATGCGGTAGAAAAAACGGCGAAAAAATGACGAAAAAACTGCATTTTTCGCGAAAAATGAAATTTCGACGAATTCGATTTTTATATTTCACGACAACTCGGGCAATTTTTATGTTAGAGAATTGAAAATTTTATTTGGGTGTTCACATAGCTATTATAATATATATATGTGTGGTATAATTTTGGAACCGTTACATTAATTTTTCTCCAAAATATAGGACTTTGAATATTTCGTAAAATTCACGTTTTTACGTATATAATGTGTGATAAAATTGTCAATTTTGGGTATTTTGGTCTGAAAATTTTACTGAAGTAGTCTTACATATTACTTAACATCATACTAAAATATTAGAAAAATCCCATTTCACAATTTTTTTTTATAACCGTTTTAAGTTGATATTTTTAGGAAAACGAAAATCTTAGAATAAATATTAAAAATAAATATTCTGAAAACACTTTCACTACCCGAAATAACGCTTCGATTTTCACCAATAGCGAGTTTCAGATGTAAAAGTGGATGTAGATGGTACTTTATTTGCAAGCCCGTATCCAGGGGGGGTTTTAGGGTTCAATCCCCCCCCCCCCCGAAATTTTTATAGTAGTTTTATATTTATAATATAACAAAGACTAACTACATATATAACTACGTATAATATAATCATTTATTTTCACTTCATATATTAAAAATTTTTAACCCCCCCCCCCCCCCGCGAAAATTGATCCTGAATACGTGCTTGTTTATTTGGGTCATTTTTCAAATTTCTCAAAATTGACTATAAGCAGTAGAAAAAACTTCGAAAAAATGACGATAAAAGGGCATTTTTTACGAAAAATGAAATTTTGACGAATTCAATTTCTATATTTCACGATAACTCGGGCAATTTTTAAGTTAGAGACTTGAAAATTTTTTTGGGTGTTCACATAGCTATTATATATATGTGGTAAAATTTTGGAACCGTTTTTAAATTTTTTTACTAAATATAGGACTTCGAATATTTCGTAAATTTTTCGTTTTTACGTATATAATGTTTGATAAAATTAGCAATTTTCGGTATTAGGGTCTGAAAATTTTACTGAAGTATACTTACATATTACTTAACATCATACTAAAATATTGGAAAAATCCCTAATCTCAATTTTTTTTTATAGCTGTTTTAAGTTGATATTTTTAGTTCAAACGAAAATTATAATCTGACTGAGTTTCGCTCAGAATCGTTTTTTCGAAAAAAAAATTCTAAGTAAAATTAAACGCTATGATTCGCACACCTGTATCCTGTGCGGCAGGAGTATCAGCTCTTTTTTGTTTTTTTGTTTTTATGTATGTTAATACTTTTACTACCCGAAATAATACTTTGATTTTCACGATTACTATATGTTTCCGGTTAAATAGTGGATAACGTTTTTACATAATTTAGGTCATTTTTTAATTTCTCAAAATTATTAACCCTATTTGATAAGACAAACTACCAAAAATGACAAAAAACGTCATTTTGCACGAAAACTGAAATTTTGACGAAATAGATTTCAATATATTTTACGATAACTCAGGCAATATTGAACATAGATACTTGAATACTTGAAAATTTTATTGTATGAAATATTTACATATTTACTATTTAAGTATATGATAAATTATCTATATATTAACTATATTTAAATACAATTGTTTCAACTTATTTATAGAAACAAATTAATGTTATAATACAAATAGATCAATCATATAAATTAATTTATTTTAATATTGATTATAAAATAACCATACTTAATACGTCTAACAGGATTGTACGCTAAATTTTGCATTATAAAAATATCAATTTGTTAACCAGTACAATCTTCTATAGTTTTTACTTCTTCTACAGAAAATATTATTATAATATTCTATGATTAGATATAGTGATAAATTTAACGGTTTGGTTAATTATTTGAGAAAATATAGAATTTTGAATATTTCCTACAATTCACATTTTAGATTCTGATCGAAGCGAAGAATGTAATGAGGAAATGATTTTACAATGATGTGTGTCTTTCTTTTTCTTAAGTATGAAGACACTTTTACTACCTGAAATAATGCTCCGATTTACACGAATAGCATATGTTTCCTGTTGGAAAGTGGATGTAGTTGATACTCTATTCAGGTCATTTTTCAAATTTCTCAAAATTTACGTTAAGCGGTAAAAAAAACGGCAAAATATTAATTAATACCTACATTATCTGACTGAACTTCGCTCAGAATCGTTTTTTCGAATGCAATGGTTTATCATTGCCTTCAAATTTTAATTAAAATTAAACACTATGATTTGCTCACCTATATCCTTGTGGCAGGAGTATCAGCTGGTCTTTTTATTTCTATATATACAAGAAATAATTGTTGTCCGGTTATTATTAATATTAAATTTTCGTGTTGAGTAATAAAAATAACAATATTAGAATATAATTAAACATTCAACACTACAATTTTCTAAAAATAAATATGATATGTCGCTATTGCATTTTTCCTGATAAAATAGAATAATAGATAGTTGACAAAATAGAAATTTTAAAATAATCTCCGAACACTAAATTGTTCGAAAATATTTGAATAGTTCGAATTTTTTTGGAGTTCGAACATTTTAAAGTTTGAACTAATTATAAAATTTCGAACTTTGTTCGAGTTCAGTTCGGTTTTGGGTAACTTAAGTTCGGTTTTCGAACTTGAACCGAACAATTAAAGTTCGGTTAGATTTTTTGAACTTTGAACAGTTAGACCAACCTCTAATATTAATAATATTAGATTATTAATATTAATTAATATTTGTAAGTATTTTTACGCAGTGGCGCTGCTAGGATTTTGACTAGGGGGCGGGGGGGGGGCTAAGTACATTCATACGATGGATATTTATGATCAAAAACACTAATACAATAAGAATGATAGTAAACTTTATAGTGTATTGTTTTTATTATAATTTGAGTCTGCATTACTAGAAACGTCTGTTTTTATAATGGATTTTCTTGTGTCTACCTCTACACGTTTCGCAGATGTAGAAAAATCATATTCCTTATGGAAGAAATTTTACATGCTTTAAAAATGCATAGATTAAATGAATGACCAAAGCAGTGTGTGAAAAATGCAAGTGGCTGTTCCTTTAAAATTAAAGATTGAAAGCCATTATTTTGGCCATCATTAAATGGCGGCTGAATTCAACTGATTATTGAAATGCGTTCATAGAATATTGGATCAAATAAAATTAGAATAATAATTTAATAGAAATTATAAATAGTACCCAGTACCCACACGGTTGTAGTTATAAGTATTTATTTTATTAAATACTAATAATAATAATAATAATAATAAAAATGACTAATTATTTTAGTTTGAACTTTGAACAATATATTATTTTTAGTATTAGTTTACACTTGTATACACATTAACAAAAATAACACGGCCAATGTGGTGCTATACGCCATGGGCGTAGTTGGGTATGGGCAGGGTGGGCTACAGCCCCTCAAAACCACTCGTAGCCCCCCTAAAATTGTAACCTACTAATTTCTATTGAACTAGATTTCATATCCCAATTATTATAGGTACTAATTTAATTTTCAACTGTAATTTTTTTTTTTATCGATAAATTAATATTATATAGGTATATTTTATATTTATTTTTTCAAGATAATTATTAGTTATTACTTATTACATGATACCTATATAATATTTTGTAAAAACCTATAAGCCACAAGGATATATAAAAATAAAATAGAATCATACACAATACAAATAAAACGACCAGACTATTTACGGTGTTTTCTAAAAAATAAAGATTATTACATTTCGTTTAAAATTTAAATTATGATTGTAATAAAATATAAATTATTTTTTTTATATTTGTTATTTATTTTTCTAAAATAAAATGACATCACCGATTAATAAGTTAGTTTAAAAAATATATATCTTGGGGCAATAGCCCCTAGAAAATTTTATCAAACTACGCCCATTGCCCCTGCCTACGCCACTGATATTACGCTTACCTACATCTACATTTTTCTTATGAATTTTGGTTTTAGTTAGGTATATTACTAGTATATTCACTCATTCTTTTTTTGTTTTATAATTTTCATAATTTATATTAGCAATATGAATAAAGAAATATTCTAGAATTTAATTGACATTTCATCTTCAAGTAGTGATGATGATGATGATAAAGCTATAAAAGTGGATTTTTAATAACCATATTCGTAGCATTAAACCAAAAATTAATAATTATATTATTAATAATAATATAATAATTATTATTATTATATTGTATTATTGGTGGTACCTATTGTTAACATGTATTCGGATAAAAATGTTATTTGAATTTGAATATATTTGAAATGTTATATTGTTTTAAAAGCAAACTAGGCTATATACTATATTGATACTACATTATCATTGTATGTATGCGCTGATGACTACATGTTCCATATAAATCAATGCACTGGACTAGTCAGACGGGGCTGATAGCCCTTATCATGTGACCCGTTTTTTGTGCAACTATAATGCACTGAGTGGTATAGTGGAAAACGCTATAAGAATCTATATAAGGATTATTCTGATAAATTCTCAATATTTTTTCAATAATGATTAATATAAAAGACAAAAATTTTATTGAAGCATACTTATTATAATGGTTTACGTATTTCCAAAATATTAGAAAAATCTCAAGTCTCAAGTCTCAAGTCTCAAATTTTTATTTTTATTTTTTTGTTTACGTCATGGAAAATAACTTGGGTATAATTAAATAATATTCACAATCTAATTAATATTAAAACAAATATTACTCAGATATATAAAAATGTTTCTATTTATAGAAAAGGTATTTTTATATTTTAAATATATTTATAACTATTATCAAAAGAAAGAGTATATACTTGTAGTTGCATTGGGTCATACATATTATATTTGTATAATATTTGTATAAGTTTATTATAAAAATTATTTTGAACTAAATATGATAGTAATTAGTAGATATTATTTATTGTGTACAGTGGATTGTTTATAAGGATAGATTAATCGTAATATGGCTTCTAATACAAAATTATCAATTCTTTTATTATATATATATTTATTTATTTTATGTTCCAACTATAATAAAGGTAACCTAAACTATTCATTATTTTAATCATAACTCAAGGCTCAAATATATTAATTAATTATCAGTGTTAGATTAATTATCATATTATTATATTACAGTTGAATCAATATCATGTGTTGGTAAGATTACAATAATACATTTTTATACTTTGAAGGCATATTTAATATTTATTAATTTATTATAATTGATCTCTAATTCACAATTAATACATACTTATTATTTATTAGTCGCATGTATTTAATAATAAATAGGAAATGTACAATAATTTACAGATGAAATTGTTAATGGATTTAATGGTAAACTATCAACATTTATCAATTTATTAATATAAATTATTTTATTTCAATCTGTTATAACTAAATTAAGGGATAATGGTGTGAAAGAGATACAGGTCACAGGTGTAAAGAGGATAGTGTTAAGTTTTGATAATCATTTCAATGCAAAGATAAATCATTACATTCGAAAAACGATTTTGAGCGAAGTTCCTTAGATAATAATATATGTAGTCAGGGCCGTCCTTAATAAGAAAACATGGGGGGGGGGGTGAGTTGTCATAGATTTGCCGAATCTAAATTAGGGAAGCAAGAGGCCAAGAGTGGGTGTTTCCCAGTGGTGGTCAAACGGGGGGGATGAGGGGGATAGATCCCCTCCCATGAAGTTTTCTTAGATTCTGAGTGGAACGAAAAATGTACCTATTGGTTTTACAATGATATGTGTCTTTTCTTTTTGTTTTTATGTCTGAAGACACTTTTACTACCCGAAATAATGCTCCGATTTTCACGAATGTTATATGTTTTCGATTGCAAATTGAATGTAGTTTGTACTTTATTTTGGTAATTTTTCAAATTTCTCAAAATTGACCACATGCGACACAAAAAAGGACGAAAAAATGAGCTAAATTTGTTTCTAATAATAATTGTTGATTATAATAGTAAATTATAGTAACCATAGTGATAATATAAATATTATTGAAACTAATAGCAATCATCTATAAACAAAAATTTCCATTGTAAATCTCTAATATATCTTTGAGCATCTCCCCCTTGATCAAAGACTAAGGTCTATAATGAGAATTAAAGAACCATTTGGTAATATATACATAATATTGTAAGGTGATTTTTTCCAATTACCACCTGTATTGTCTACATCGTTATACGATAATTTCAATGATCCGTTGTCAAAATATCCTAATGACATAGAAATGATATCAATCAAAAATATTTAGGAATCGTTTAAATTGTATGAGTTGTCCGCAGGGCCGGATTGGACAAATTCGGCCCACCGAGTTTTCTGTAATTTACCGGCCCAATTATTATTTATATACGTATATAATATATTATATATATATATATATATATATATTATATATTATAATATATTAAACGGCCCAAAATTGTCGCGGCCCACCGAGTTTTACTCGGTAATTCGCCGGGCCAATCCGGCCCTGGTTGTCCGAAATCATGAGACAAAAAGATGATGAAGAATTTGCATTAATGTATAAATAAATGTACATAAATTTAGAGGGCAAAACGACAAAAAAAGGCATTTTTCACGAATTCGGTTACAATATTTCACGATAACTCGAGCAATTTTAAAGTTAGAGATTTGAAAATTATGGATATTCACATAGAATATATATATATATATATATATATGTCGTAAAATTTTGGAACTATTACGTTAATTTTTCTACAAAATATAGGACGTTGAATATTTCGTTAAATTCTCGTTTTTATGTATATAAAATATTGTTATATTGTTATATTTTTTTTATTGTTTGATAAAATTGGTAATTTTTGGCATCAAGGTCTGAAAATTTTACTGAAGTATACTTACATATTACTAAACATCATAGCAAAATATTAGAAATACTCGTATCCCTATTCTCAATTTTTTATAAATATTGTTAAGAATAAAGTATTTATTTACCTTAATTTTGTAAATAAATTATATTAAGCATAACCATAAATTTGATTTTAATGATTAAATAGTGCGTGTTAAAAAAATCAACCACATCCCTCCCATAACAAAATCATTTGACCGCCACTGAACAACACGCAGCCATATTATAACAAATACGTGTCGTTGGCTGCAACCGAATTGCATGCGGAAAAAAAACTATAAAATATGAACTGGTCGAATTGCGTGCGCGATTTTTTCGATGTAGGACCTAATTGCGTGCGCGTTTTTTTCGATACAGGTCCGAATTGCGTGCACTTTTAAAACGATGACATTCTATACAGTTTACAATTTTATATTACTCGTATACCTACACAAATTAATATACATAGGATAAAATTGTTTTGGGCAGCTTCTAAACGTACCATCTACATACAACACTTCACACTGACTTAAAAACTTTAAATTCGTCATAGTTGAAAATGCTACAATATTATTTTCAGAATTGTTTATTAATAAAAAATCTTCATTTAAATTAGTTTTAATTTCACCTATATTTATTAATGCCAAATGTAATTCAACTAAATTTGTTGGTAGTTTTGGTATTATGCTTGATCGTGCATGATAAATATTTTTTCTAATACGAATTGTGTCGGTAGTATTTAAAATACTTACATCTTCATTTTCTCGTAATTCTCTATGTACAATTTTACTCGGTCGTTCATGTGGATCATCATAGCTTTATACATACGACATATTACACATAATAAATAATACCCATACATTAATAAAATCTTAAAGTGAAAAATCCATAATATCAAATATTATTTCCGGTTAATTCAGAACTACATCGGAAAGACCATACATGGCAGGCACGCAATTCGGATCTGTATCGAAAAAAACGCGCACGCAATTCGATCCTACATCGAAAAAACCGCGCACGCAATTCAACAGGTTTCTATATTTTCGCACGCAATTCGGATGCACCGGTGTCGTTAATAACAATAACAAGACGAACACGACGACCAATCATAGGAACCGCTTCCATCAATAAACCATATATAAGGGGGTCGATTTTTGATCGGTGCAAGAATGATACTCGGGATTCCATACTATGTCAAAAATGAAGTCACCCTGTCATCTGCCAATCTCAAATCAATTAAATCGTCTATTCGTTCTCAAGCTTCTGCGCTCTTTCACAAAAATAAATATTCCAAATTCCGCCATATAAGGGAGCTAGGCCATCTAGCACCATCAATAAATTATTATCACCTCAAAAAACCACCAAAAACCAGTCCCCTCGTGTCTCGTGTGGGCTACAAATTCTTAACTCTATAACAATTATTTAACTTTACCACTAGAAAAGGCAACAGCCTGGTATAGCTAAGACCGATGGTCGTCACACAAGCAAAACAAGAAAATCGACATCATCAGTCATCAAACAGTCTTCAAACATTCAACAACTATATTCAAAAGAAAAAGTTAGTGACACCGGCGCGCTAGTAGTACCATTGCCGGCCGTCAATCGACACCGCGGTACCTACTACCTACTAACGCAGGATACCACATCACAGGAAGGAGAAACCGTTATCGCCCGCCGACGACCAGCCATACGGCGTGAATACAGCGGCATAGTCATCGTTCCCCCACCGGCGCTTACACCTGAAAAGGAAGTGGCCTGCCCGGATTCGGATCCGTGTCTCGGTCACTGCTGTCAGTCTGCCGAACACGGATCCAACAGATCCCGTACCCATTGATTGTATATTTATTTTTCTATATATTCCCCTTTTATAATAGCGAGGTTGCGGTCCGGTCGCTTCTTAAGCCTCATCGGTCGGTGCAAACGCACTCCCCATAATTTTAAATATTAGATTATAGCAAGAATAAAAGAACGTGATTACCATAATTACTGCGTAATTATATACACCCCGGACGGACGGCTCAGCCGCACCGTTTCATAATGTAAAAATTAAAATCACTACATATTATATTATCTGATGAACTTCACTCGAAATCGCTTTCACGATATATATAATTTAAATAAATTTCAATTTTAAATACCTATACTAATTTAAAACGTAACAAACATAAAATCATTTTATTTATTAGTTATTAATTTAATTTACCTACTTGATAACTATTTTATATTTTGCAAAATAATTGAAATATGGATGTTAACGATTTATATTAATATTTTAAAGTGCAAGGAGATATACAAGGTAAATATTTTATTATAGTCATTCATTTGTGGGTATTTAATTATTTATAAAATGATATATATAATATATATATATTTTTAATATAATCGTATATATATATTATATATAGGTAATAATTATAATTATATTTTAAAATTTTGACGAATTAGATTTCAATATTTCACGATAACTTAAGCAATAGTTATAGAAACTTAAACATTTTATTAGGTGGTCACATAGCTACTCTTTATATGCCGTAAAATTTTCGAATCGTTACGTTAATTTTTCTACAAAATATAGGACATTGAATATCTCGTAAAATTCTTGTTATTATGTATATAATGTTTGATAAAATTGACAGTTTTCGGTTTTAAGGTCTGAAAATTTTACCGAAGTAGGTATACTCACATATTATGATATCACATGATATTAAAATATTAGAAAAATCCCAAATTTTAATTATTTTTATAGCTGTTTAAAGTTAATATTTTTAGTAAAAACGAAAATCTTATAATCTATACAAGTTATTCTTCTTATTATTTCTCAACACATTTACAATAAAAAATTAATAAAAAAAACCAAAATTTTGGAAAATTTTATTGAGGCATATGAGTAATATGTAGCTTAACGTAATACAAAATAGTAGAAACATCCCAATTTTCAATTTTTAGATTCTGAGCGAAGCGAAGAATGTATTGGTTCTACAATGATCTGTGATTTTTTTTTTGTTTTTTTTTTCCTTTTTTTTTTTTTATCTCTGTGTACAAAAGTACTACCCGAAATAATGCTCCGATTTTCTCGAATAGGGTATGTTTCCGGTAGCAAAGTGAATGTAGTTGGTACTTTTTTTAGGTCATTTTTCGAATTTCTCAAAATTGACTCTATGCGGTAGAAAAACAGCGAAAAAATGACGAAAAATCGGCATTTTTCGCGAAAAATGAAATTTCGACGAATTCGATTTCTATATTTTACGATTACTCAGGAAATTTTTAAGATAGAGACTTGAAAATTTTTTTGGGTGTTCACATAGCTATTATATATATGTGGTAAAATTTTGGAACCGTTATGTTAATTTTTCTCCAAAATATTGGACTTTGAATATTTCGTAAAATTCTCGTTTTTACGTATATAATGTTTGATAAAATAGGCAATTTTTGGTATTTAGGTCTGAAAATTTTACTGAAGTATACTTACATATTACTTAACATCATACTAAAATATTATAAAAATCCCAAGTCCCAATTTTTTTTTATAGCTGTTTTAATTTATATTTTTAGTTCAAACGAAAATTATAATCTGACTGAACTTCGCTCAGAATCGTTTTTTCGAATGCAATGGTTTATCATTGCATTCAAATTCTAATTAAAATTAAACGCTATGATTCGCACACCTGTATCCTGTGCGGCAGGAGTATCAGCTCATCTTTTTTTTTTTAATAGTGTTTAGTTGAAATTTATTAATTTTTTAATAAAATTATTTATATGGATTCATTTTATTATATTTCAATATTTTACAATAATTTTAAATTAATTAGACATTTCTATAAAAATTTTGAAAATTTTATTGAAGCTTAAATAGATTTTACATAACACAATTACAATTAATTTTGAATTCTTATATTTACGATTTTTTTTTTAACCTGTTTATAGTATAAAAAAGCAAAGAAGCAGATGATAGTGTTGAATTTTGATTACAATTTGAATGCAATGGTAAATCATTACATTCGAATAACGATTCTGAGCAAATTACGGTCAGATTTGGCCATTTGGGTATTGGATATTTAGTTGACTCATTTAGGTTTTATGATAAATTATTTATATTGAACGTAGAGACTGATAAATGTAAAACTTTTAATTGGTGCAAAAATTATCAGATGAACATCGCTCAAAATTGTTTTAATGAATGTATTAATTTATCATTCCATTCAAATTGTAATCAAAATTCAGCACTATCCTTTTTACACCTGTATCTCTTCCCTTTCTGTTTTTGCTTTTATTTATTAATATTTTATAGCAATACAAATACTTAAAAAAATAATAATATTAATAATACAAAATTTAATATATTTTTCTAATATGAAAAAAATATAAATAATTAAAAATTTATTAAATTCATAAATGTATATTATTTACAAGGTGAATCAAGTTCAGGTATGAAATATGATTAACTAGAATGATGTTGATTGTTTTTTAGTATTTAAATATTAAACTTAATTTAAGAATAGGTAAAATTAATATTGTTATAACCATAATTATATTTTTTTGATTCTCTAATTAATTGTATTTACTATTATAATGTTATAACGATTTGAATTAATATTTTAAAGTGCATGGAGATACACATGGTAAATATTTTATTATAGGTATTTATTCATTTGTGGGTATTTAATTATTTATAAAATAATATATATAATATATATATATTTTTTCGAAAGATCGTAAAATTCCCTAAAGTAGATCAAGAATAATATATAAATTCCGGAAGGTTAGTATACATGCAGAATTTAATTATTAAAAACAATATTTGTTCGAACCGTATTAATCCGGAAATCGGAATCCAAAATTTGTAATACATAGGTATGTGTATTTATAGGATACTTATTTAACCATATAATCAAAGTAGTTTCTCATAACAAATCGAGAAATAATTTTGTTTAGGAAAGCGGACCTAACCTAACCACGCGGTGAATTTGGGCATGACATGCGTTCTAATAATTCTAATGTTGGTATTCGTTATCTCGAAAAATTTTCTAGATATCAATTGATCTGATTAATTAAAATTTATTAAATTCATAAATGTATATTATTTATAAGGTGAATCAATTTCAGGTATGAGATGCATTTACTAGAATGATGTTGATTTTTTTTTTTTTTAGTATTAAAATATTAAACTTAATTTAAGAATAGGTAACATTAATATTGCTCTAACCAACCATAATATTATATTTATTTGATGCTACATTATTTATTGTATTGATAATTATAACATTATTAAGTTTTATATCAATCTCATTAATTTTATTTTCTTGTAATTTTTATACCTAGGTACTCCAGAAATAATGGTTTTTACGCGTATGTATTAAAATTGAAATTACTTATTTAGACATTAATATCGATTTACTGAATTTATTTGTAAATATCTTCATAGCAACACTTTTTTATTTACATGACATTATTTTCTTAGCTAATTGTATATCTAAGTTTCTAAGTGTTTAATATTATATTGTTTAATTAATTTAAATAACCTTATAATAATAGGTATATTATATTTTATGTTAATGATTGTGAAAGGGAATATACTTCAGTAGCGAGAGTCCCTTCCACTTGAACAGAACTTTGTGATTTTTTTGTATCTAAAATTCTAAAGTATAAATATCGAAAAAACATATAAATTAAAGGTACCTAACTAGTATTATAAATAATACCTTTTTACGCAAATAAAATAAATAATATTAAAAAGCATCAAAATAATATTTTGATTAAAATATTATTGAGAAGAAATTGTTTGCGATCATTTTATACCTGCGATCATTTTACCTGTTAGTTATTGCTGCGACTATTTTGCCGCGACCAATTTACATGGAACCGATCTATCTGAACATGGAATAAAATTTTCAATTAAGTTTGGAATGTAGTAACAAAATATTGAGTATAATTTTTATCCTATTTTATCCCCATATTAGGATAACAGAATTCTTGTGTAAGAGACAGCAATATATACACACATTGAATTAATTAACTATTTAACTTAATCATAATTTAACTAATAATTATAATTACAGTATTATTGAAACATAATATTATATTAAATAGATACATGTAATGTACTCGTAAATTTAAATTTAAATAATTATATAGGTATATGTATTTATTATATTTAATATATTATTATGTATCCTGTATTTATATAGATTATATAATTAAGTTTATTATCATAAATTTATTACAGCTGATACATTGATTGTTGAATTTGTGGAAGCTATCTTCTCAAATGATTGTAATAATATATATTATAATTTACACTATACAAAACCTACTTATTATTCTGAATTCTGTTAATTATTACTTATGAGTGATAAGCAAAAATAATCCAATACACGGTTGGACTGGGTCTACAAACCGGCCCGGGCTAAACAGTTTTATCAGCCTTTACCTAACTTTGATAAAAAACAAAACAATATATAGGTAGTGATTATTTTGCATAATTAGATAATAATATAAGAAAAACATAAGTAATCAAATATTAATTTACACAATATTTAATTTTTTATTTATGATTAATTACATAATAATTTATAGATTGAAGAATATAAAAAAATTTAAAAAAAAAATTATTTTTTAGCCAATTAATAGGTTTTATATAAGATAACTACTTTGTGCAACATATTCAATAATATCTGTATTATTTAAAGAATATAATATATCTCTTTCACACGACATTAAAATAAATGCTTCCACATGTTCTTGGCTTAAATTATTTCTTAATCTATTTAAAATATATTTTAATTTTGAAAATGATCTTTCACACTAAACTTGAGATATTGAAAGCGTTAACAAAAATTTATACGATAAAAATAATTCTGTATATGCTTTTGCATATAAGTTATACTTTTGTAAAATTTTAAAACAGCAAAACACGCATTTTTTACAAGATTTCTTATTTTCATGGTACTCTTTAGCTATATTAGATTCATCATCTTTATCAAGTTCCAATGATGAACATGTATACTCTTCAGGTAATGTTTTCGAAAGTGAATCCCATTTTCCAGCAAAATCTATTAATTGTTCTTGTATGATATGTTTATCTATATCTGGTGAAAAGTCTTTTAAGAGTTCAACTAATTTAGTCATTACATTTTGAAGAAGATTTGTTATAGATTTAAAGTTTGATGGGTTAAGTGTAACCATTCAAAATCTATATATATTTCTTTATGTTTTGAAAATCGTCATTCAAAACTTCTTATAATTGTGTCCAAAGTTATGTTATATACTTCAATTTCATATTTTTTTTATGAAATAATATAATAAATAATATAAATATAATAAAAATTATTATATTAATATAATAAATAATATAAATAATAATAATTTATATATGATACATCATTACAAATTTCTTCAGAAAACTTTGATTTTCTTCTTATTCTTATTTCTTTAAAATCTGCTTCAGCTCTAAATGTTGTATTTTTATTTTCGAAAATATCATTCATAACAGATGAAAAATGTTTAGCTCTTTCGAAAACATTGTTAAATTCTCTACTTATTTTTTTTAATATGTTTGTTGTATCCTCCACCATTTTATATGATTGTAGAAAATCCATCCCAGATGTCTGTAAATAGTTTGAGAGTGGTGTGGTATTTTTAAAAATAAGTAGATATGAAATAAATATAAGTAATTGTGCTGTTATAATTGTTTCGAATTTTAATAATGTTTGTAAGTACATATTAGCATTATATCGTGTATCTGTATTCATATTTTCTGATTCTGAAATATAAAATAATGTTTGACATATTTGAACAAAAAATGAATTTTGAAAATCATTGTAAGATCCAAAAACTTTTTTTAATGCCTTATCTTTGGACCACCATCTTGTCTCTCCTAACGTACCTACTAATAAAATAGTATTTTGATCTTCTAACGTATTTTTCCAAATATTCATTCGTAAATACGATTCACGGATAAATACTGCAACCTTGTTTAACAAACCAAAAAGAGAAACTGATTCTTTAGTTTTTTGAGTAATATCTGATATAACCAAATTTAATACGTGGGCATAACACCATACATGAAGCTGTTTGGGAGAATCTTCACTTAACCACTTACTAAATCCATTGTATTGGCCTTGCATGTTTACAGCACCGTCAGTTGAGTTTCCTATACACTTTTTAATATCAATATTTAATTTACTTAGCTCATTTGATACAAGCTCGTGCATATCTTTTCCTTTGCCAGATTTTTAGTTGACGATGGTTATAAGTCTTTCATGAACTTGACTATTTACAATACTTGGCTTATTTATTTTTAAAATGAAGACAAGAAAAATAATAATATAATAATCGTAGCATCGCATTTTCGTATGATAGTTCGAGCCATCGTTTGACATCAGATAATAATTAATAGTTAATATTATTATTTTAAAAATAGCTTTGGGTTTTCTAATCAACAGCCACGCTAATATTCGTCACATTAATATTCGTGTATCGAAGATAAATTAAATGAAAAATCCAAATATTTCAAATTTCAAATTTAAAAATTTATTTACATTGCCAACCCCATCAAATTTTGGGGTACCGGCCCACCGGGCATTGCCCGGTAGCCCGGCGGCCCAGTCCGACCCTGATCCAATATATTCGTAAATATTTATTGCCAATAATAAAAACATTTTTGTTATTATTTCTGATAAACGTCGAATAGCATTCTTCAATCGCAATAGCTTAATATTTATTATGTTTTATTAATTGTTTTAGTTGTAAAATTGAAGATTAAAAAGGAAGACAAAGGTGAGTTCTTATATTTTCACAGGGCTGCCCAACAAATAATTACTTAGAAAGAAAGAAACTAAATTTAATTTTATAATCTATTTATAATAAAGCTTAGATAAGTTTTTATACTATACCTATATTATTATTAAATTAGTTTTACTATACTAGTAGTGCATATACTTATATAAAAATTGTCATAATATTAGTATTATCAATTTCTGAATTAAAATGAAATAGATCCAATTATGAGGATCATAATATAGTAAAATAAAAGTAGTTCTTATTATATTTAGAATCTTAATGCAATGATCAAAAATCGCTTTTGAAATAATGAGTTTGAGCAAAGTTCAGTATTGTCATATATACAATTGTCAATTTATAAATTAGTAGGTAATTAAAATTTAAAAAATTTAATCAAATATACCTAACCTAATTAAAATTAAATTATTTTCAAATTTTATCATTTTTATAAGATATAATCTATCTATTTATAGAATCTAACTTAGAATTTGAGATCTATAAAAAGATATTGTTATGCTTTTATAAAATGTTTAAACTGAAAACCCAAATTTAAAAATTTTATTTAATTATTTTAAGAAGAAAATTATATTTTGAAAAATATTTAAAGTTAGGTATATATATTTCGACATAAAAACATTATCTCTTTCAAAATTTTATTACTTTTTACTTATGTAATATACCAATATATAAATAGGTACTTAATACTATTTTCAACACTCTACATAATGTAATATCTTCTATACATTTGGCCATTTTTCTGTCATTTTCTGTAGCTTTCACTTTTACAAATAATACTAACTGTACAGTACTCGTATTTTTATTGATTAGTCTATAGGTACTGTTAATTTTACATCAAAAATTGGTTGTATAAAAACTAAAAAGTAATCAATAAAAGTCATAAACTTATTGGAATTAATTGAACCATTAAGAATATAAAAGTGTTTTATATTGTTTTCAATATTATCTAAATAGGGACTAAACAACACTTGTTTTTTTGCTAATGGGTGATCATGATGTATATGCAATAGAATAATATTTATTACTTACCAAATTTAATTTTAAATAAAAAATTATTCATTAATTACATTGTGTCCACTACATAAAATAATTAATATTAAATTTAATCATTTAATAATTGTGTATGTTCCCTTATTAGATTATTCACCATTTAGAGTATTAATACAAAATAAACAATTTGAACCGACTACAAGTAAGTTATTAAAATTTTAGTTAAGAACGAGAAAGTAAAAATCTGGTACAAATATAATATCTACTATTAATTTCAAATACTGATATACGTTATAAATATTATATTTTGTAATATATTTAGAATATATAATTTTTAATCATACCTAATTTTATTGTCGCTGTTTGTGAAATTATCCAAGTTTTGGTTTTAGTTCCGAAACGTCAGAACCAACAGCAAAACATGGATAATTACGCAAACAGCAACATTATTATTCCAATACATGAAAGCTTTAATCAATTAATAATGATAATTTTATTTTATATTTATTAGATTTCGGACGATATATAGCACATTTAAGAAATAATATTAAAATTGAAAGTAAATACCTTAGTGCATCTTTTCTACAATAAAGCTACTGTATTTTTGTACTGTATTATTTAAATACTTTGATCATATACTATGAATGTAATCGTAAAGCTGATTTTTAATGCTAACATGTTTACAGCCCCAGTCGTTTGTACGCATGCACGTAATTCAGATTGGTTAAAATTATGCGCGCGTTGTATAACTATATAAATCACATTTCATTAAAACATTTCAACTACAAATAACAAATTTAATAACGAAAACATATTATTATTATCAATTATTTTGCACATGCGCAATGATGACTAAGGCCCTAACTAGTTGGCGTGAAATTGGGTCTATGGGCGTCTATAGATATGACTCGTACATGATCTAAGTTTCTAAGTTAATCTTTAGTCTTATATAGTTATATATATATATATATATATATATATATATATATATATATATATATAATACATATAGAGAACAAATAATAACTTATATTAAAATTAATTCTTTATACAGTCATATATTATAGAGTGTTAAAGATCATTTTATCAATTGTAATATTTTCATGATTTTTGAATACTTAGCGTTTATTTCTTAAATTATTAGTAATACTATAATTACTAACGATTTAATTATTATCTAGGTATAACACTTTTAGGTTTTGAGCGAAGAAAAAAATGTATTGGTTTTACAATGATGTGTGTCTTTTTTTTTATGCCTGTATACACTTTTTTTAAATAGACTTTATCCGATAGGAAAAACAACAAAAAAATGAAGAAAATTGAAAATTTCATTGTGTGTTGACATAAATACTATATGTATGTGATAAATTTTTGAACCATTACGTTAATTTTTCTACATAACATAGGACTGGATAAGTATGAATATAATTATTATTATAAAAAAAGCATAGGAAGGGATATAGGTGTAACTGTGTAAGTAGGATATTATTGAATTTTTATTAACATTTGAATAAAATAATAAATCAATAATTAATTATATTCGTAAAACGATTTTGAGCGAAGTTCATCAAATAATATATTTACCAAATAAAATTTTTACATTTATCATAAAACCTCTAAATGAGTTACCTAAATATCCAAATCTGACAGTATATTGCTCAGAATAGTTTTTCGAATGTAATGAACTAATGAATAATGATGATTTATTATTGAATTCAAATGTTAATCAAAATTCAACACAATCCTCTTTATACATGTATCCCATCCAAACCAGTATCTCTTTCCAATAACAATATTGTAAAAAATTGAAATATAATGGGAAGAATTCATATATATATATTGATTTTACTCAAATTTCAACTTTAACAATCTATAAAAAAAAAATGATACTTTATATTTTTCTAATATTCAAGAAATACGTTAACGTACCTATATAATAAGTATGCATCAATAAAATTTTAAAAAATTTCAACTTTAAACAGTTTTAAAAAAATTGAAACTTATGATTATTATAATATTTTAGTGTCATGTTAAATAATATGTGAGTATAATTCAGTACAATTTTCAGACAGGTGTGTGATTCACAGTGTTTAATTTTAATTTTAATGCAATTAAAACCATTGCATTCGAAAAACGATTCTGAGCGAAGTTCAGTCAGATAATGTAAAAATTGAATAAAATTTTGACATTTATTATGAAATATTTAAAATGTAAAATTTATCACATTATATAGTACATAAATGAACACCCTATAAAATTTTCAAGTTTCTAGTTCAAAGTTGCCCGAGTTATCATGAAATATTGAAATCGAATACGTCGAAATTTCAGTTTTCGAGAAAAATGCCGTTTTTTAGTCGTTTTTTCTACCGCTGAAAATTGAGCGTTAAAAATTTCTACATATTTCGGAAATACGTTAAGGCATACGTATATAAATATGCTTTAATAAAATTTTCAAAATTTATTGGTTTTTCTATTAATTTTTATTGTGAAAGTATTTATAAATAATAAGAATAGGTAATATTCGTATGGATTCGTTTGAACTAAAAATATTTACTTAAAACAGCTATAATAAAAAATTGATACTAGAGATTTTTCTAATATTTTGATATCATATTAAGTGATATGTATGTATACTTCAGTAAAATTTTCAGACATTAATACCAAAAATTGCCAATTTTATCAAACATTAAATACATAAAAACGAGAATTTTATGAAATACCCAAAGTCATATATTTTGTAGAAAAATTAACGAAACGGTTAGGTTCAGGGGTGGATAGGTTGTTTTTTTGTTACAGGAAAATTTTTTAAAAAAAGACCACCTAAAAAAAAAAAAAAAATTGCTCGCGTTGCTCGCATTATTCGTTTATTCTTTTTTTAAAACAATAACTTGTAAAATTGTTAAAAATCGAATGGTGCCAAAGGGGGCCACTGACATTATACAAGATGAGGGCCCACAGGGAAAATCCCTTTTTCTCTATGGGCCTATCCACCCCTGGTTAGGTTTCTACTCGTAATTAGTTAGTCTCTAATTTCAAAATTGCCCGAGTTATCGTGAAATATTGAAATTTCAGTTATCGTGAAAAATGCCGTTTTTTCGTCTTTTTTAAATCTTTTTTTTTTAACCGCTTTGTGTCAATTTTGAGAAATTCGAAAAATGACCTAAATAAAGTATCAACTACGAGTATATCCACTTTTCAAACGAAAACATATTATGCTATTCGTGATGAAAAATAAAAACAAAACAAAAACAAATAAAAAAAAAAAAAAACAAAAAAAAATCAAACATCATTGTAAAACCTATACATTCTTCGCTTCACTCAGAATCTAAAAATTATTATTATATTATTAATTTAATATTTTTTTTTCTTCATTAGAACACTTAATGACAACTGATGAATTATGTCGTACTTTAAGTGGTAGGTTGGAATATAGACATTAATGTACCTATCCTAATAATAATAATAATAATAATAACAAAAATTTTTGGGGTTTTAAAATAGGTTTTATATTAATTTATATTAACCAATTATTTATTACTTATAAGTTATAATCCTAAAATGTAAATATTTTATTTTATTATTTTATTTATGGAAAAGGAATACTTAATGGTTATAATAGTATGTATATTATATTTTTTTATCATAATAATTTTGAAAATGCTGTTTTACAATATAAGTATAATACCATAATAGGTATGAATTAACAATTTTTAATTTCTATTATGATATACCTATTTTTATTATGTATATATAATGGAATTTCTATAGGTTAAACAGTAATAATTTATTTATAAAACTTAGTTACTTACTTTCTAATATTTTCCACTGAAAAATATATTAACTAGCTTAATAATATACTTGTATATTTTATTATTGAAAAAAATTAATTATATACATATATGTATATATTATGCAGACTGTTTGTGTAAGTACCTACCTAATAATAACTTGAATAATTTATGGTTATTAATATAATAATATATATATATAATATATATATATTTCAAATTCAAATATATTATTCACTAATTTTATAAATATCCTAGATGCTTTCCGCTATTTTAACAATAGAGGCTTTCACCCATTTGCTCGTAAGTAATTAGATAAAACATTACAAATTATATGTACTTACTTATATATAGTAAATATATTATATACTATAGATAACACTTTAGACACTACTCAGTTTACCCGTATACTTATTAACTTTCTGATGGTTAAAATAAAATAATGTACCTACTACCTATTATAGTAAATATTGTAATTAAAACGAAATAATATTGGAATGGTCTATAAGTTATAATTTATAAAACTATTTAGCTTTCTTATAGATTTTATTTTAACAAATTATTTTTTACTTAAATGTATATTTAAAACAAAATATTATATTAATATAATAATTTCAAAAATATTAAAGTAAACGAAATGTGGAAGTATAAAAAATGATTAAATGTAGTAGGTAATACACGAGGTAATACATTATATTAAAATATTATAATATATAGGTATACGTAGAAATATTTTCATAATTTCAAAAATAAAAAAAGCAAGGGAAGGGATACAGGTGTGCAATCATAGTGTTTAATTTTAATTATAATTTGAATGCAATGGCAAACCATTTCATTCGAAAAAACGATTCTGAGCGAAGTTCCGTCATATTATAATGTCGTTTTTTCGTCATTTTTTTTCATAACATTTTAGCTTTTCAAAACGTCGTTGGTAGAATTTATAGATGTAGATGGAATTTTAGTATAATGAGTAGATTTTGAAGCAAACTTTGTTACTAAAGTAGAATCTAACTCAATATTTAGCGAATATGTTGATGTAGATGGAGTCATGGATGTTGATGTTGCAGTAGAAGCTGTAGACACAACACATGTTGAATTTGACATTGGAATATCGGTAGTATCAGCTGCTATGAAATCGATATCAGTATAGGCTTCAGGTTTATAAGGATAAATACCTGTTTTATTGAATCCTGAAACAGCATTTTTAACTGTAGCTGCTTTGTTGTATAAGAATTACAAAATAATTTTCCAATTTCATATAATGTTACTACCCGTCCTGGATGGTTAAGTAGATAAATATTTATTTCTTGACTGTAATATATACTTAATGGTCGCATGAAGCTGACGTTTAAAGGTTGGAGTTTATGTGTTGTATGTGGTGGAAAACAGAGTATTGTTATGAAATTTTTTCTTGCTAGTTTTATAACTGTTAGATTTTTTACATGAGTGGCATGTCCGTCCAGAAGTAAAAGTACTGGATATTCTTTAGTAGGATTTGTATGTTCAATAAAATGTTGCATCCATTTTACGAATATATCAGACTGCTTCCAACCTATACCATATGTCGATGGAGGCGTTCCATCCAGGAGTTAAGGTGGCAATCGTTTTCTAGGAAGAATTAAAAGTGGAGGAACGTAATGTCCTGCAGCAGAGAAACATATAGTAGCAGTAACATTTTGTACTCTCTCAGCTGACAATAGTTTGCCAACTTGTTGGCTTCCTTTAACTGCAATTATTCTTCTCTGGCTTTTAGCTACACACGACAAACCTGTTTCATCTACATTGTAAATTCTGTCAGGAGTATACGAATATGTTTCCATGCATGATTTCAATAAACTATAAAAACGATCAACAACTGATTTATTAATTCCCATTGCTCTAGCAGCAGATGTCGGTTCTGGAGTTCTTATTGATAAGAGGGTGTCTTCTCAAAAATCCTTTTATCCAATCTTGGCCTAAAAGTATATAAAATAATAAATAAATGTTTAAAAAAAAATAAAATAATAAAAATAATATTTAAAAAAAAATGTACCAGCCATTCCTGCATTGGTGCAAAAAGGAATAATAAGATTATTCTTTTCAGCCAATTGAAACGAAAGTTTTCTCAAATCGTGCATTGTCAATCCAAAAAGTCAACTTTCCATATCTTTTAAATAATTAAATAATATAAGCTCTTAATCTTGAGTAAATACAGGTTTGAAGCGTCCTAAACCTGTGATCAAGGTTAAAGAAAATTTAAATAATACAACATTAATCCTATAATATTAAATAATAATATTATAATGTCTATTAAAATTATTTGTAAATAAATATTATATTTTTATTCTAATAATATACCTAGTAAATAAATACCTAACAGTTAATTTTTCCGTATTGTAATTCAGATTCTGTGTTTTTATTTGTTTTACTTTATCATATAATGTAACGTAAGGTAAATTAAATTCATTTGCAGCAACAGAAATACTTTTATTTTCTTCAATAATAGCTTTTATAGCATTCCTCATAATTTCTTCGGGCCAGTTTTGTCTTGTTGATTTATACGTTTATAATTACGTACCATTCTATAAAATAAATATTAAAAAAAGACGATCTGATACTCCTGCCGCAGGGATATAGGTGTGCATATCATAGTATTAAATTATAATTATAATTTAAATGCAATGTTAAACCATTGCATTCAAAAAACGATTCTGAGCGAAGTTCAGTAAGATAATGTAGATATTGATTAATTGTATTGATTTTTATTGCCATTTTTTCGTCATTTTTTCATCGTTTTTTCTAACGCATAGGATCAATTTTGAGAAATTCGAAAAATGACCTAAATAAAGTACCAAGAATATCCACTTTCCTACCTGAAACATTTGCTATTCGTGAAAATCGGACTATTATTTCGGGTAGTACAAGTGTCTTCAGGCATAAAAAGAAAAAAAACAAAACGGCGGTCACCCATCCGTTGTCGATGCCTGGCTACGGTGCTCAATACCGAGATAGCGTTCGGGAATGTTTCGCCGACTACACCACACGCGTATCCCATAGAGCCATGTTTTTGTGAATGCCGTTTTTTCGTCATTTTTTTCATAATATTTTTGTTTAAACTAAAAATATCAACTTTAAACGGCTATAAAAAGAAATTGAGACTAGGGATTTTTCTAATATTTCGAATTAATGTTAAGTAATATATAAATATACTTTAGTATAATTTTCAGACCTTAATACCAAATATTGCTAATTTTATCAAACATTATATACAAAAAAACGAGAATTTTACGAAATATTCAAAGTCCTATATTTTGTAGAAAAATGAACTTAACGGTTCAAAAATTTTATCACATATACATAGTACCTATATGAACTCTCAAAAAGTCTCTAACTTCAAAATTGCCCGAGTTATCGTGAAATATTAAAATCGAATTCGTCGAAATTTGATTAATGCCGTTTTTTCGTCATTTTTTGGTAGTTTTTTCTACCGCTTAGGGTCAATTTTGAAAAAATCAAAAAATGACCTAAATAAAGTACCAACTACATCCACTTTGCTACTTTGCTAATGTTCCGATTATCACGAATGGCATATGTTTCCGGTAGGAAAGTGGATGTTCTTGGTACTTTATTTAGGTCATTTTTCGAATTTCTCAAAATGTCCCTATGCGTTAGAAAAAACGATGATAAAATGACGAATATATTAATCACGCAATATATTAATCCATTAACCTTATCTGACTGAACTTCGTTCAGAATCGTTTTTTCGAATGCAATGGTTTATCATTGCATTCAAATTCTAATTAAAATTAAATACTATGATTTGCACACCTATATCCCTGCGGCAGGAGTATCAGCTCTTCTTTTTTTATTTTAAAAATACGATAAATTACAGTTAATCGGTGCACAGAAACTTTGTACCTACTTCAAGGAAACAAACTAAATAATAACTGATAACATAAATTATTACATAATGGTTTTGGAGAGTAAACATAGAGGAAAAATATTTTAAGTTATTGATAACAAAACTATGAATATCGATTTTAAATTAATATTGAACTGTTAACATCCAGAAATACCACCTTAGTAACTCACTGCTATTTGTATCATAGATGCAAGCAGCAAGCATGCAGTGTAGGAAATAATTGTTAAAATAATAATATAAGTAAATTTATATTCTTTGTTTGTTTGTGAAAAATAGAAGAATATACTTATAAAAACAATTATTAATTACTTAATGTGTAGTAATTAAATTTCCCATAGTCAAATTGGTGATAGGTATTTTAATTTAAGTTTAGTGATATAAATCAATTAGATTAACAAACGGTTATTATGGACGCTACATTTAATAATTAATTGAGCGTACATAAGAGGCTGTAATATTGAAACCTAGTCAAATACTATACTCTGTTCCAAAAGAGAAGACACGGGTTCTGCGCATAGAGAATGACGGCCGATTATTTCCGACGATGTATACACCGTAATTAAAATGCGGTACACAATAGTCGTGTACACTTGCACGGTTACAGGTGACAGGTTATACGTGTATTCGCCGTGTCATAGATGTCAACAATCCAAGCGCGCCGTATAATGGTTTTTAACTATGCAGCTAGGTATCAGAGGTCGCTGGTGAGCATACGTGCATTTATCGGAGTAGGTGGGGAATGCGCGCCGCCGAACGAAAACTGGTCACCGCTTCGTGTCTTCTATTTTGGAACAGAGTATATATATAATTATATTATAAAAATATTGGATATCTAAGTTTTTCTTTTGCAAAAACATGTTTAGTATAATATAATATAATTATTAATATTAGAACCTACAGATAAGAAAGAAATCATTGATCTTATGTTTTATTTTTTTTGTAAGTATAATAGCTGTTATATAATATCTACTTGACTACTTAAGTACTTAATGAAATATTATATTTATGATACTTTAACTAATAACTTATAATATTAACAAAACATAATACATTCATTTATTATTTTAATTTAATTATTTATAGCCTCACCCATGTTTGAACACGGTTTGTTTATGTAATAATTTATTGTAATACAATTTTTAAGTAGGTACTGTGAATTGAATGCGAAAAATCTAAAGGAAAATGTATTTCTTACATTTATTAAACAATACCTTCGATCTTATTATTAATTGTAATATCTTCGTAAAATATTAAGATTTTTGAAAATCTTTGACCTTTTTTAAAAATTATTATTTGAACAACGGACTATAATATTATTAATTTTTTAATTAAATATGTGAAAATGTGAGTCTTATGGACCCGATTCGTGAAATAATTTGAACACCTGAGTTTCGATATCAGCTTTCGTTTATTTTACATATTATTTGTCACAATAATTCAACAGTTTGCACAATATATGACTTAAAATTTATATATTTACAATATATTCGGACGGAAGTTGTCCGGGGGGGGGGGGGTCAAATTGAATATAGATTACAATTTATATCCCAGGGAATACAAAATCCCTAAAAACGGTCACACAACTATGTGGGTTGCCCCAGCCTAATCCCTAGGGAAGGAATGTAACTGTCGGTCACAGAAAATAAGAAATGTGAAACCAACCTAACTCGAAGGTGGAGAGTTTTGGAGAAAGACCAACCCAACTAGGCGGTAAAGATGTGGATTCGCTGGGTTCGTGAGTCCGCAGCACTGGTTTCGAATTTGGGGCGGGTGAATCTCTAGGGTTGGGGTGTGCCGAAACTGTCGCCGTGAAAATGGCGTTTTTTGTGATCACCCGATGAGTACTCGGCGTCAGTATTTCCTGGTGGTTTGATATTGACTGTGCAATACCAGCGCTCCTTGGTGATTCGAAGTCAAAAGTTCAGCGATCTCGAGATATTCGTTTTGGTGTTAGGAAAGCACTTTGGTTGGTATGCCAGTCAAAATGGCGTTTTTATGTGTCTAGTGTGTCTGCTCACCAATCTTATTCGAATACGATAATTTCGTATCGAAAATTCATATTAATTTATATTATGTTTGATAAAATTGACAATTTTGCGTATTATAGTCTGAAAATTAAATAGAAAATTAAATACAATTGCATAACTTAGTTTTATATTATTTAAAAAATCTCAGCATTAAACTTTTTTTGTAGATAGTTGTTTAAATTTATAGTGAAATCGAAAACGTTTGATATTTATAAAGATTCATATTAGTTTACAACAATATATAATATAATTAGCAATAATGATGTTTATGATTAGAAAATTAGGTATATAAAAACATAATCCCATAAGTATTGTTAATCTTAGTATTCTTAGTTCCACAATATTACGATACTTTTTTGTTATACTGAATACAATTAAAAATTTTACAATTAGTGTAGAAATAAGAATTATTATAATTATTCAAAGAAACTAATTTCGATAGTTTTGATTTAATTATTTTACTTTGCAAATAGAATATAAATCTTGAGATTTGAAAAATGCCATTAACAAAATGTTCCAATAATGGATCTCGTAATGGTTAGGTTAGGTCAAATTTTACAGTGAAATATCAAATATTCCATTTGGCAATATTTTCTATTACCCATAATTTAAATAAGTAGGTATAACTAAATTTTAATCACTAATTTATAATCAATATCTAACTCTATCTGATAGAATTTCGCTCAGCATCATCTTTTCAAATGATAAATCATTGTATTTAAATTTCAATTACAATAAATTAAAATTACTCCACCATTAACCGTTACCATTTTACTTTCCATAGTCAAACCTTGTTGTCTATTTTTAATTAATGAAAGTAAACAAAACAATTTAAATTTCTTATGAAGATATTGCAATTAATGAATAGATTAGGATAATTTGTTATATTAGTAAAATACACATATAAAGAGAATATAAAAATAATTGTTTTAATCGAGTTGTAAAATATAATTATTTTACTTCAGTTGTATAACTTTTGATTCAATAACATACATTTTAATATTTTAAGGTTTCAAACAACAAAAAGATATTAAAAGAGGTAGATAACTAGTTTAAAAGTGATTTAAATAATGAATTTATGAATAATAATATTATTATTAATTATAATAAAAAATATAATTAAAATAATAACAAAAATACATATATTTAATCATAATATATTTAGATTTGTCAAAACAACATAGTTCCTTAGGTAAGTAAAGATTTTTATTTACTACAATATATTATACAATAAAAAAATATATTAAAAACAATATATTTTGTTATAATATTTGAAGGAATAATAGAAAAAGATTTTGAACTAGGTATGTTATAAATATTAATATTATTGTACAATAATTTTTTATTACTAAAATTATTTTGATGATAGATATTACATCAGTTAAGACCCCATTAAAAAATATCTTTATTCAAAATACAAACATTACATATTATTTGGTGTAAATATGCTGTTGTGAATATATTGATAAAGATAAAACTTTCGTAGAGGTTTATGTAGCTTTCCGTCAATTTTTTTTATTACTTGTATTAAATTTTCATTATTGAATAGTATTTTCTTCAAATCATTAAAAGAATTCTTAAAAGTCTACATATATATTTAGAGGTTCTTCCATAAAAATTATCATACACATATAGGTATACTCTATAAAATGACTCTTTCCAAATTTTACAAAACTTAATTAATAAAAAGACGAGCTGATAATCCTATTCCTACCACATGGGATAAAGGTGTGCAAATCATAGTGTTTATTTTAATTAGAATTTAAATACAATGATAAACCATTGCATTCAAAAAACGATTCTGAGCGAAGTTCAATCAGATAATGAAGGATAGATTAAAATTTTAACATTTTTTGAGAAATATTTAAAACGCAAAATTTTATCACACATATAGGAACCATATAGGTACTCATATAGTATATAAACAAACACCCTATAAAATTATCTAATCTCTAAATTCAAAATTGTTCATATTATCGTCAAATATTGAAATCGAATTTGTCGAAATTAAATATTAAAAACGCTAAATTTTATCACTCATAGAGTACATAAATGAACACCCTATATAATTTTCAAGTCTCTATGTTCTACCTATATAAATATAGCATTTGCTCATAAATTCTCTTGTCACCTAAATGACTATATCTGACAGAACTTCGCTCAAAATATTTTTTCCAAATGCAATGGTTTATCATTGCATTCAAATTCTAATTAAAATTAAACGCTATGATTCGCACACCTGTATCCCATGCGGCAGGAGTATCAGCTCTTCTTTTTGATACTTTAAACAGCTATAAAAAATAACCATATATGTAATAATTCACAATTAATTGGAACTGAGTTAGGTAAAATGTATTTCAGCTTAAATTAAATTTTCAAAAATTTTAAAATTAATAATATTTTATTTAACATTATTGTAAAATATTGTAAATAAGTAAAATCCATATAAATAATTCAAATATTGATTTTACTGAAATTTGAACTTAAAACAGCTATAAAAAAAAATTGAGTCTAGAATATTTTATTAATATTTTTATATGATGTTAAGTAATATGTAAGTATAGTTCAGTAAAATTTTTAGGCCTTAATACCAAAAATTGCCAATTTTATCAAACATTATATACGTAAAAACAAGAATTTTACGAAATATTTAAAGTCCTATATTTTGTAGAAAAATTAAACAAACGGTTCAAAAATTTTACCACATATATATGCTATGTGATATGTAGCTATGTTAACACCCAAAAAAAGTACCTAACTTCAAAATTTCCCGAGTTATTGTGAAATATTGAATTTGAATTCTTCGAAATTTCAGTTTTTGTGAAAACTGCCGTTTTTCTAACGCATAGGGTCAATTTTGAGAAATTAAAAAAATGAACTAAATAAAAAATACCAATAACATCCACTTTCCAACCGGAAACATACGCTATTCGTGATAATCGGAGTATTATTTCGGTTAGTAAAAGTGTTTTCTGACATAAAAAAAAAAAAATTGCACATCATTGTAAAATCAGTACATTCTTCGCTTCGTTCAGAATCTAAAATAACTTGAGTTATCATATACGTAATATTTAAATTGAATTCGTAGAAATTTCAGTTTTAATGAAAAATGCCGTTTTTTATCATTTTTTCTATCGCATAGTTTTAATTTTGATAAATTCGAAAAATGACCTGAATAAAGTACCTACCTACTATACCTATCCACTTACCAAACGGAAACATGAACTATTTGGTAATATCGGAGCATTATTTCGGGTAGTTAAAGTTTATTCAGACAAAAAAGAAAAAGAAAATGAGACACATTCGCTTTGCTCAAAATCTAAAAGTAACATGTAGACAATATTATAATATCATTTAAAAATCTTAATTTTTCTTGGATTTATTACAATGAGTATATAAACGTTTAAATAAATTTTATTGTTATTATAATTTATAAGAATAATTCAAAAATTAATGTAATATTCTATTTTAGTTATTATTATTCTTCATTAATAATAAATTAATATTATTATTGATGTAACCAAATTAAAATTTTTATAACATATTTCAATTATTTTATTTATTATTTTACGATTAATATAGTTTGGTATAATTATTTTAGATTATTATTTGAAATTATATTATAAAGAAGTAAAAGCATATTGCATTAGAAATCTTTCTGAAGGTATAAAATTTTTTTGAATATGATATTATGATAAGGAATATTAACTTTTTTGTTTTTTCACCTACCTTTCTATATATCTTTTAATTTATCCTGTATATTATATAATAATATGTACGAAAATTGTACCTACTTATAATGTCAAACTAAACATAAATTAATAAAAGTACCATTTAAACTAAAAATAATAATGAATTAATAATGATTTATTTAAGAGTTAAATATATAATATATAATATTATGTAATATTACGGATTGAATTTTTTAGATTTTACTAAGATAATATTAATTATTATTGTAATTTGTTGGGTACCTAACAAATCTGGTCCATTTTCTAACGAAATATACAGTGAAACCTCCCTTAACGGACACCTCTAAATAGCGGACACCTCCAAATAGCGGACGTTTTTATGGGAACGGGAACATTTTCACCACTTTTATATGGGAAAACCCCTAAATACCGGACACTCTAAATAACGGACACTTTTATGGCAATTTTATTTCTAATTTTGATAATTTTTATTGTAATAATGATACATGTTTGAAATAATATTTGATTGAAATAATATTTTAAACACATAATAGTGTATTTTGGGGGAAAATCCAAATACTCGTGTTGTATCCGACACCGACGGAAACCACGAGTGACACGGCGAGTAAAAACCCGGCGTTATACTATGTGCAATTATAATTTATCTTATCCGTCCATTATCGAATCGATAAAAACTTCTAGTTTATGTTCTGTGATGTTATCCTACTCGTATATTTTTTTAATACGTATTTAGTTTAGTTGTATTTGTGATTCCAATACATACGGTTTTGTAGTACGCAATAGCCATCAAAAGAAAAAGAAAATTGAAAGAAAAAATTGAGATTCTTGAATTTTCGAAAATGTTTCCCCTCTGAATAGCGGACACCTCTAAATAACGGACAAAATTACGGCGACCGAGAGTGTCCGGTATTTAGAGGTTTCACTGTATTTATATTTTCAATTAAAATGAATAGAATAAATAAATAGATTAATTAATACCCATGTTAATAACTTATAATAATATTTAAAATTATTTTGTTTTAGATGCTTTGAATCCTATTATGTTTTGTAATAGTGACTTAGCAATTCCGTGTAACGATTAAATCATATATAATATTATACAAAATACAAGGCAGTTATAAATAATTTTATTAGTCTTAACATAAGAAAATAATGTTAAACTATTATAGATGTTATTCACATAAATGTTCTACTTTAAGTTAAAACTTCTATAATTAAATTTTTTGTTGTATAACTATTAGGTATTTTATTAAATATATTGTTTTGATTGCGCACCTAATAACTATACATGGATATATTTATGTAGGTACATAATATTTTTATATTTATTAAATAAAATATGTTTAAATTTTAAATAATCTTAAACTATATTTGAATAAATTTTTTATATAAAGAAAAATGATTTCAATAAATTATATTTTCTCAAATTATAATAGATAGATTAATTATTATAATAAACATTGCTCATTTATCAATAAAGATTATAAATATTGATTTTCATTCAAATGTGCAATGAAAATATATTTTAAGATACACATATTTATATATATAAGTTCTATTCGCTGCTTTGCACTTTCGAATTCTAATATCGCTCTTGGATGGGTTAGGTTTAGGATGGGAAATTATTACACTAGGTATCTACTGTCCAATTTGGCGAAACTAGCATATTTTATAATTAGTTTCTCCAAAGCCGTATTTAAGATTTTGTCGCTCGTGGGCAACAAAATTTTAGCGCTCCCACTTTGGTTATAATTAAATTTAAAACTTCTTGGTAAGTAATATTACAAATACTAATTATAGGGATTTGTGATATCCAATTAAGTAGGTAATTAGATAAATAAAATTAAAAAAAAAACCCCCAACAAATGCAGTGACTGGTAAATATTATTAATATATTATAATAGGTAAAAAATAACAAAATATAGTAATATTTAGTATACCTATTACCTATTACACTATTACCTGTTACCTATTACAATTAGTAAATATAAAATAAACATAAAAATATAACATATTATTAAATACATTATATATAGTCTCCGTAAAATTTTTGGAAATATCGCCCCTCCGAACCACCCCTTAAATACGGCCATGAGTTTCTCAGTATAAGTCACCGTTATTAAACGAATTCCATGCAATATAATTGGCTAGCTGTCCATATAAAATAAGTGAGTTTTACTATACTCTGTTCAGAATAAGATCGGTACACGGCGGCGATCAGTTTTCGTCGGCGGCGCGCAGGCAACTTGTTCATTCAACTTGTCGTGTCAACGCTTCGGTCGTTCGTAATTTTTGGAGTGCTAGTCGTGCGTTCTTATCAATCCCCTATACGAAATAATACCTACGCGTCAATATTGTTAGCTTATTGTGTATTTTAAATTATTTTAACTCATCGGCAGTCGATATTGAAATAATGTGGCGTTCTCGTCGGCGGTGGCGCGTCGGACCGCCGCCGCGGAACAAAGCCACGCCCATGCGCAGTATTTGGCCACCTGTAACGATCTTATTCTGAACAGAGTATAATTACATCTGATTAGTTAAATATTATTTTGATATTTATTACAGGAGGAGTAGAGAATGAATAATTATTGTTTGCGCAACTACCCGAACTCTGGTGATGAGAAAAATCAAAAACCGTATTTGTCCGGAACATATAATGAGGGAATTGAGTATAGTTCTGAACTGTATAATCCCGGAACGTATTTTCCGGAATTAAAAAACCAAAAACCGTATTAGTCCGGAACATATGTTGACGGAAAAGTTGGCTGTGTATTGTATACTCCCGGACTTTATATAACCGAAATATATAGGTAAATATCCAAAGGTCTTGCGAAGTGAGGTTTTAGGTCACACGAAAACACTGCCTATCCGCACCAGTATCCGGTCTATTGGGTAGGTATTAGGTAGGTATGCTTTAGTCCATTGGGGCGTAGCCCCATCCTCACGAAAAGTGCCGCAAAGCGTACAGAATGTCGTTTGTGTTCGTGTCAAAACGTCGTTTAGATAATCAAATCACTACGTATACACCTGGGCGGCGGCGACAATCGCCACTAGCGCTCCGAAAACACAGTGGCATGCGCGGCCGCGACCAGTTTTCGTCGAGCGAGTGGGCTAAATTACGGCGAATAGAGTATAATTACTTATATATATATATAAATAAATATAAGTAATAATTATAAATTAGGACTTACAGAACATCAGACATATTATTACAAAAAAAAATTCTTTTGCGGTTCTTTTTTTCTTGGCAAATCTTTCAATAATTTTTAGTTTGTAAACGGTTCAAGGGGGAACCTGTTGCACCCCCCCCCCCGTAAAACCGCCACTGCCATAAGTATTTCTGAAGTTATAGCAAAAAATTATAGAAAAATAATAATATTCCATTTGTTATGGAACTTGATAAGATTAGTAAATCAAGTGGCCCTGAAATATCTGAATTATTCAAAATATTCTTTAGCTTGGTATACTCAAATGATAATCTTGATTTAAATATTTCCACAGATACCTAAATATCAGATATGATAAATATACGTAATATTCAATTTTCCTTATCAAAAATATTTCTAGGATTTTTAATTTAAGATATTAAATTAAAAAATTTAAATATTAATTTTAGATGATAATCTAAATATTTGTTAAGCACATGAATCAAAAGTTTAGATTGGAATAAATGTTATAAAATAAATGTTAGCTTTCCAATAATCCTAGATATAAAAAAAATTAAGGAAAGGGATACGGTGTGCAATCATAGTGTTTAATTTTAATTATAATTTGAGCGAAGTTCCGTCATATAATGCCGTTTTTTCGTCATTTTTTTCATAACATTTTCGATTTACTAAAAATATCAAATTTAAACAGCTATAAAAAAATTGAGACTAGGGATTTTTGTGTAAATATACTTCAATAATATTTTCAGACCTTGATTCCAAAAATTGCCAAATTTATCAAACATTATATAGCTTTTATACCTAAAGACGACAAATTTACGAAATATTTAACGTCCTATATTTTGTGGAAAAAGTAACGTAACGGATCCAAAATTTTACCACATATAACTTATGTGAATACCCAATAAAAATTTTAAGTCTTTAACTTCAAAATTGCCTAAGTTATCGTAAAATATTAAAATTGAATTCGTCGAAATTTCAGTTTTCGTGAAAAATACCATTTTTCTTCAATTTGCCCTCTAGCTAATTCCAGAGAATTGGAAAAAAATCACCTAACAATATTATGTATATATCACCGAATGGTTCGTTAATTCTCATTATAGACCTTATTCTTTGATCAATAATCTATGATGTATGATCTGTGATATGGTCAACCCCATGGAGGCGCTCAAAAAAATATTATAAGATTTACGATGGAAATTTCTGTTTATATAAATGGTTGCTATTAGTTGCAATAACATTATTATTGTGGTTGCTAATTAGTAACAATAATATTTATATTATCACTATGGCTACTATTATAAACAAATTTATCTGATGAATCAAATTCGTCGAAGGAAAAATGTCCTTTTTTCGTTTTTTTTTCGACCTTTTTCTGTGTGGCATGTGGTCAATTTTGAGAAATTCGAAAAACGACCTTTACAAAGTACAAACTACATCCAATTTGCAATCGAATACATATAACATTCGTGAAAATCGGAGCATTATTACGGGTAGTAAAAGTGTCTTCAGACATAAAAAGAAAAAAAAGAGAGACACATCATTGTAAAGCCAATACATTCTTCGTTTCGCTCAGAATCTAAAATTAATTAAAATTTATAAAAAATGCAAAACTATTATAATATTAATCAATAGTCAATAAAGAACTTACATTACATTTAGGTATCCTTTTCATAAATCATAATGTTTTCTATTTTTAGAATAATTTATTAAGTATTATTTGCTATCAGATCCAGCTGTTTATATAAGTCTTGGTGGACCAAAAAAATTAGATCACCATCAATTATATTATTTATTTATTTATTTATTTATTTATTTATTTATAGTAACAACGGGCGAAGCCCAATATAAATAATAATACAAATAGCTATATCGTAAGTGAAACAAAAGAAAATAAATTAAAATATATAAAACAATTAAAAAGAGTGAAGCATTCATATGCTATTTAAAATAATAATATTAATACAAATCTGTTGATGAAGAAACAAAGGAATGACAAAATATGGAATGTTGTATTTGGAATTTATTTTAAAGTATATTTTTTTTTCGAATACCCCATGCGTAAATGAAAAAATAATTTAATAATCAAACACTATATTCACACAAAAGAAAATTAATTATAAAATAAATTTCACTCAGTGTAAAAATAAAAAGAGCTGATAATCCTGACGCATGGGATACAAGTGTGTAAATCATAGTTTTTAATTTTAATTATAATTTTAATGCAATGATTTGAAAAATGATTCTGAGTTAAGTTCAGTCGGATAATGTAAGAATTGATTAAAATTTTGACATTTTTTATGAAATATTTAAAACACAAAAATTTTACCACATATATAGTCCATAAATGAAAAACCTATACAATTTTCAAGTCTCTAACTTCAAAATTGCCAGAGTTATCGTGAAATATTGAAATTGAATATGTCAAAATTTCAGTTTTCGTGTAAAATGCCGGTTTTTTGTCATTTTTTTGGTCGTTTTTTGGTCGTTTTTTCTACCGCTTAGAGTCAATTTTAGAGGAATTCGAAAACAGACATAAATAAAGTACAAATGACATCCAATTTTTAACCGGAAATTTGCTATTCGTGAAAATCGGAGCATTATTTCGGGAAGTAAAAGTGTTTTCAGAATGAAAAAAAAAAAATCACACTTCACATATCATTGTAAAACCAATAAATTCTTATCTATAAATGTTCCATTATATTATTATTTTTATATTTTATATTTATAAATAATGAGTATTTACATGCATTGCGTCATACATTGGTTAATTATACATTTCATTTACTCGTATATATATATATATATAATATGAAATGTATAATTAACCAATGTATGATGCAAGCCATGTAAATATACTCATTAATTATTTATAAGTAGGTATAAATATATAAAATATAAAAATAATATAATGGGAATTTTTTTATTTTTATACTGAGTGAAATTTATTTTACAGCTGTACTTTTAATATATACTCGTATATATATATAAGTTAAATATCATTATAGTCGATCTAATTTAGTTGAGTGCATCGCTCCTAGAAATATGGCTTCTAATAAAATATTACCATTTATTTTATTTTATATATATGTATGTATTTTATGTTCCAACTTTAATAAAGGTAATCTATACTATTTATTCTTATTATAATACCTCCAAATATATTAATCAGGTATTACATTTATTATTATTTTATTATATTTTAGTTCAATCGGAATCATGTGTTGGTAAGATTATAACTCGCAAATACTTTAGAAAGCATAAATATTATTATTGATCTGTAATTAATAATTAGTTCGTATATACTAAATATTATATAAGTAATATACCTACAGTAATTTACAGAACAAATTGTTAATGGTTTCAATGGTAAGTTACCACTTGTCGTTCATTATTATTGAAAATTATATTATTTCTATCTACGTATTATAAACGACTATATACTATATATTATAATAATTATTGAGCTTAACATATTATTAGTACAGCTAATATATTATTTACATTTTAGATCCTAAATGAAATGAAGGATGTATTGATTTTACAATGTGTGTTTTTTATTTGACTAGAAATAAAAAGTTTGGGAATAGTGTTAATTTGTTTATTTCAATTAGCATTTATTTTTTTATAGCTGTTTAAAGGTGAAATAGCAGGGGAAGGGATACAGGCGTAAAGAGAATAGTATTGAATTTTGAATACAATTTGAATGCAATGATAAATCATACATTCGAAAAACGATTTTGATCGAAGTTCATCAGATAATATTATACATACCGAATACAATTTTTACATTTATCAGTATTTAATTTCAATATAAATAATTTATCATAAAACCCTTAAATAAGTCACCTAAATCCCTAAATCTGATAGTACTTCGCTCAGAATCGTTTTTCGAATGTAATGATTTATCATTGCATTCAAATGTTAATCAAAATTCAACATTATCCTCTTTACACCTGTATCCTTTCTACACCAGTATCCCATCACTTGCTTCTTATACTTTAAATAGCTATAAAAATAAAATCGTAAATGTGATAATTCACAATTAATTGGACCTGAGTTAAGTATAATATATTTGAATTTCAGTATAATTTTCAAAATTTAAAAAAAAAATTATATTTAACATTATTCTAAAATATTGAAATTTAATAAGAAGTATCCTTACAAATACTTTAAATATTTATTTTGCTGAAATTTCAATTTTAAAAACCTATAAAAAAAAAAAAAAAAAAAAAAAATGAGAATTGAGATTTTTCTAATACTTTGGAAATACGTAAAGATATATATCAATATACTTCAATAAAATTTTCCAACATTTCCCAAATTTTTTGACTTTTTTATTGGTTTTTATTAAGTATTAAGAAATAATAAGAAGAATACTTGTATGACTAAGACTTACGTTTAAACTAAAAATATCAATTTTAAACAGTTATAAAATAAAAATTGAGAAATGAGATTTTTCTAATATATTAATATCATGTTAAGAAATGTGAGAGTATACTTTAGTCAAATTTTCAGACTTTCTCAGAAAGTTTCTATTATTTATGTTGACACCAAGGTATTTAAAGTCTTGTACTTGTTGAAAGAATATCCCATTAACTTCAAAGTCGGATTCATCTTCAACTTCTCTTACTTTCCTAGTCATGAACATATATATTTAATTTTTTCCTGATTTATCGACAATCCCGTGTGTTTGCTTACTTCCATTAGGTTTGCCATACTGTTTATGATATCTAGCTTCATATCAAAATTATTATATCATCAGCATAGGCTAGTATGGTATAACTTATATTTATATCCATTGTATTTAGCTGTGTCATTCTCCTTATCACGCTTTCTAACGCTAGATTAAATAGTATCTGAGATAACGCATCACCCTGTCTTAGTCCTTTACTTAATTCAAAAGGATTTGATAGCTCCCCTACAAAATATGTGGTCCGGGTACAATAAACCTAACCACACATTTTACATTGCTGTTGCATAATTTTATTAAATTTACTATTTTAGTTGGGAAACCTAAATCTATCAAGTTTTACCATAACTTACTCCTAATTATATTGTCATACGCTCGCTTAAAATTTACAAACACTAGATGGATATCCTTATTATATCCATAATGTTTACTTATGATTTGCCGTAAAGTGAATATGTGATCTATTGTTGACTTCCCCTCCTAAAGCTTTACTGGTGATATCCAATCACTCGCTCCTATATACCCTGTATTTTTCTTAGAAAGAACATAGATAGGACTTTATACCCCACATCTAAAAGAGATATACCTCTATAGTTTTATACGCATTTGGGGTCTCCTTTTTAAATATTGGACAGATAACGGATGTTCTCCATTATATTGGGATTTATTCTTTATGCCATATCCTAGATATAATATTAAAATCCCTTTGTTTATCCTAGGACCTCCTAGCTTTAGAAGTTCTCTGCAAATTTGGTCCTCTCCTGCAGCTTTATTATTCTTAAGTGATTTAATGACCAAATAAATTTCTGCTCTGCTTGGTTCCATTTCTTAGTTCTCTAAGTTGTTGTTTATGAATTCCCCTTCGTCGTCTTCTTCTCTTGGCTTACACTCGGTTCACTATAGTTGGTCAAAATATTTTTGAAATTCCTCTGCTTTATTTCTGTTACTTGAAACTAGCTCTCCTTCTCTGTTTACAATAAATTGCGCTATTGGCTAAAAATCCATTTTTAAAGTTTTACACTTCCTAAAAAACTCCTTGGGTTGTTTCTACGTAATAGTTTCCAATTTTTCAATATTTTCCTTTTCTAATTTCCTTTTTTCCTGTCTTATCACTTTATGTGCTTCTTATCTCCTTTTTTTATATTTCCACATTTATCTCAGTTAGGTATTGAATCACTTGCAATGTAGCATTATTTCGTAGTTCAATGACTTCTGCACACTTTTGTTTAATTGAACCAGTGTTTTACTTTCGCTCTAGGAGTTTGTTTAATTACACTATCCGCCACCCCCAAAATTGAGTTCTTAATATTATTCCCCACACAGTTTGTATTTCCGGTTCCTCTTATGATCTAGCCGAATGGAGATCCAATGCTTCCTTTAATCCTAACTGAAATTGTTGGAGTATGCTTCCATCTTCTAGTTTGTCCACATTGAACTTAAGATTATTTGTTCATTTAAACATTCTTCCAGGGGAATCACTTCATAGTGTTACGGGTATAGCGAACCCGAGACCCCGAGTCCCCTTACTGACTTTAATTAGTTTGGTGTAGACTGGCCCTCCAGGTTGGAGGTTGAGTGGTCGGCTATCAACCGTCCTCGTAAAAGATCATTGTTAAGAAACCAATACAATTCTTGGCTCGGACTCAGATTTTGGATACAACTTGGAAACGGACTAGATTACAGGAATACAGGATTGGTACTTGGAACATCAGATCACTTTATAAGCCGGGTTAACTTAAGTCTATAAGTGACGTGGTAAATAAATACAAGAATGTTCAAATAGTGGCACTGCAGGAGGTTAGATGGCCAGGGAAATGTGAGAGCGAATGAAATGACTTTATTTTATAGCGAAACATCCAATGGCAAATATGAGAATGAAGTAGGAATCTTAGTAAATGACCAATTTTTACTTTCTATAAAACATTTTGCTCCAGTAAATGATCGAATATGTCATATTCGTATAACTGGTAAACAATATGACATTATATTGATATGTGTATAGTCATCTACAGAGGCAGGTGAAGAAGACTTGAAGGATAAACTCTATGACAAATTAGAAAAACTCTATAATGTTCTACCAGGACACTATATAAAATTCATATTTGGAGACTCCAACTCTCAAGTGGGTCGTGAAACAATATATAAACCTACAATTGGTAATGAGAGTATACATGATACTAGTAATGGAAACGGTATTAGATTAGTTAAATTTGCAATAGCTAATGGCCTTATAATGAGCAGTAGTTTTTTTCCCCATGAAAATATAAATAAATTCACGTGGACTGCACCAAAAGGGAATATACCAAAGTCAAATAGACCACGTCTTCGTTGATAAAGTACATAGATCATGTGTAAAGGATGTAAGATCGAAATTCTGGATGGTGACTCAGATCATTTCCTAGTGCTAGTTAAGGTTAAAATAATACTGTCAAATCAGTGGAAAGCGAAAAATAAAAAAAACAAATAAAACTTAATATAAAATATTATATTAATACTTATTTGCGTAATAATGTAATGATAAAATATATTACAATTATTATTTGCTTCAACACAGAACGCAAAATGAAACATGACGGTTGAAAAAAGCAATATCGTTGCATGCTCTATGCGATTGTAGTCAATAGAAATTTGGCGGGATATAGGCGGCACCGACGAAAATTGGCCTGTCGCCCGGTGTCTTCATTTTTAGACAAAGTTTAGATATAATATATTATATTAAAATATATACCAATAATCAAATTTCCAGTATGGACAGTGGCGCATTTAGACATTAAGCGCCCTGGGGCAACATTTTACTAGCGCCCCGCCCCTCCCCTCCCCATCAAGAAATTTTTATATTTTATTTAAATATTTCATAATTTATATTTAAAAATTTAAATAAATAATATTGGTTATCATTTTATATTGAGTATTTTTTGTAAATAATAGATATAAATTTATTTAAAATACTTATTAATATAGGTACTTCAACAAATAAATATTTAAAAAAAGCAAGAGAAGGGATGGTCCTTCCGTAGGGATATAGGTGTGCAAATTATAGTGTTTAATTTTAATTAGAATTTGAATGCAATGATAAACCATTGCATTCGAAAAAACGATTCTGAACGAAGTTCAGTCAGATAATGTAGGTTTGATTAAAATTTTGACATTTTTAATTAAATGTTTAAAACGCAAAATTTTATCGCACATATAGGGACCATAATACCATATAGGTACACATATAGCATATAAATAAACCCCCTATACAATTTATTAATATTAATATTAATATTTATTATATCATAAAAATTTTTGTTAATTTTATTTATCATTATTGTAAAATATTGAACTATAATAGGAAGAATACATATAAATACTTTAAATATTAATTTTACTGAAATTTCAACTTTAAGCACCTATAAAAAAAAATGAGTCTTGAGATTTTCCTACATTTTTGGAAATTCATTAAAATATTTGTCAGTATACTTCTATAACATTTTTAAAATTTTTTGGCTCTTCTATTAATTTTTATTGTAAAAGTGTTGAGAAATAATAAGAAGAATATTCGTATAGATTCTAAGATTTTTGTTTAGACTAAAAATATCAACTTATATAAAAAAAAAATTGAGACTAGGGATTTTTTTAATATTTTGATATTATGTAATGTAATATGTAAATATACTTCAATAAAATTTGCTTATCTTAATGCCAAATATTGCCATTTTTATCAAACATTTATATAAAAATGAGAAATATTCAAAGTCCTATATTTTGTAGAAACATTAACGTAATGGTTCCAAAATTTTACCACCTACATATAATACCTAACAAAATTTTCAAGTCTCTAACTTCAAAATTGCCTGAGTTATTGTATTTGCTGATAAAATGGAATGACCGCCACAGGTTATACATACATAAATAAATCAGGATAATATTTATATTTATATTAATTATACCTATCTGCGATTATCGCAATCCCATGCCGCTTTTACATTCGTATGAAACCGTTTATAATCTTTATTTTATAATAATAATTTATTATAATATCAATATTCCAGACAAAATTGAAAATAGAAAAGTTTTCAGGTTTATGTAATGGTAAACCATAATAATTTTCCCGCCCCTAAAATTTAGCACCCGGGGCATTTTCCCCAGTTGCCCCCCTTAAATGCGCCACTGAGTATGGATAAACAATAATAATTTCTCCTTTTGATATCTAATTGTTATTTTCTTCTATTATACTCGTATGTGTGCATTATGGGATATGAACATTATAAATATGGTGCTATAATTATACATCAAAAATGATTTTAATGCGTGCTGATTATACTCTTAGAGTGTTATTGTTGTCCTTTGTTGTATTTTAATTTTCTGTTTATGTCACCATGGTCCGTGAGACCGTCAACTCACACTACATTATTCAGTGTTCTACTGTTCTATATTATTATATTGTTATCAATATTGTTCAGTAATATCAATTTTTAAAGTTTAAAAGTTTTACTGCTTTGCCTATATATTAATATGTTTTTCTTTCTTTCAGCGAATTGAATACTTTATTTATACAAAATATTATAATTGATAATATAATTAAATACTTTATAAATGTTAATTTTAGAAGAATAAAAGCTCACGAATAATTGATCATGAAAAAAAATAATCGAACATCCAACAACTATAATTCAACGAAGATTTACTTATAAATAAACAAAATAATATGCTTTCATTTTTAATTAAATAAATAATATTACAATTTAACAATAATAATAACACGTTAATTTTTTGCAAAATCGATCAGTTTAAAAATACGAGTAAAATAATCTATTATAATTATAAATTTCAATTTTAAATATCTATATATACATATATATATATATATATATATAATTGTAAAATTAACATAAGTAGAGAAGAACATTTTTCTTATTACTTATTAGTTATTTTGTTATTTACCTACATTACTATTATCATTAAATTGTATAATAATTATTAAAATACGTTATAACTAAAAAATTCCTATTAAATAATTTAAAGTGAATGAAGACATAGGTAAGTATTTTATTATATTAATTTAAATGTGGAATTTTAATTATTTATAAAATAAAAATATTTTATATAATATGTAGAAAATAATATATACATATATATATATTAGCTTTTATTATTATTCATATATTATAATAGCAATAAAAAATTAAAAAATAATAATAAAATTATTATTAAAGTACACGAGTAACAAATTCCTAATGTAAAAGGAAATAGATTTAATTAATCTTTATTAAATTTATAATTTTATATTCTTTATAAGGTGAATCAAGTTCAGGTATAATACAGTAATAATATTGATGTCAATTTGTTTTCTAATTTTAAAGTACCTATATAAACCTATATACATTAGTTCCTGAATATTAATAATAATATTTTATCATAATATAAATAATTATTAATAGAATGGTTATAATTATAATTATTATAAATATAATTTTGTATTTCTACTTTATATATTGTTATACGAAGCGTAAACCAAAACGGCTCTATTCTTAGCCAACAAATATTATAAGGGTTTACTAAGCGGTACAGCGGAAGGAGGATACTCTAATCGTGGACAAAGAGACACGTATGCACAAAGATAATGAACACATAATCCAACAAATATTATAGAGGTTTACTAATCGGTATACACTACGACTATAGACACACAGCGCTCATGCACGAACATAACGAACGCTTAATGACGAGCTGTGATTGGACGACCAATCAAAAAGAATCTCGTTATATTCAAGAATAACATAAAAGGCGAACGATTGACCGGAATTATTCATTCCAGTCACAGCAGCAGTCCAGTCAACATCTACAAGATTCCGGTTAGGATTCAAGACTACGGAAACAAGAACAAGCTCACCACCGAGCAACCACGACGACCATCGCCAGCGTACGGTCATCACCCAACCCTATTGCCCTAACGCGGTCCGTTGTCACAGTCGAGTAGACGCCGACGACCAAAGCCACGCGGGTTGTAAACGAAGGATTATAACCCGACAACAGTAGCCCGAACATCGAACACAATTCAGAACAACCACACCAGCGGATCTTTTACATTCCTTGGGTCGATGTAAAATTCCTAACCCAACATAAAATAGTCCTTCTCAGGACTGGCAAACAACGACCTACTTAGGTCCGTTGAATCAGAACTTTCACAGAGAATACTTGACTTAATCATGTCCAGTAAAGGCAGTAAATCCGTGAACTGTCCTTGTAGGCCACGTACGTATTGTATTACCCATAGGGTAAAGCCTCTCACCCACTTTCAGCGACCAATTTGAGCCCGCGAAATCTAGTTATTGACGCACCGGTGTGACCGCTGACGTTTCGTCTTCGTCTGCCGGTGATTCTAAGTTTAAACATTATTCCTTGTAAAATAATAGAAAAAGTGAATAAAGACCAACTGTGAAATTATTTAACGATACGGATAGTGAAACTTACCACCTAAAGCACCGTTTCAACATTATTTTGTTATTTATTAAGTAATTAGTTTTAATCAAACCTAATTAATTTTATTTACATGTAACTTGTATAGATACGTCACAAAGAATGATTTTCGAGTGTAAGCATTAAAATTATTGTATTTACTGTCTGCTTATAATGAATTTATTTTTACACATTTTTAAAAGCATTCAATTAAGAAACACGATATAAATTTAGATAATCATAATAATAATTTGACATTTTGACCTATATAGATACATTATAATATAAGCAATATTTAATACTCAAATAATAAACACAGTTTTCTGAATTGATAATATTTTAAATAAATATCATTTTTTGCATCTTATATTTTGAGAAATTATGTTATATACCTAGGTATAATTATAATTTATTAGAACATTTCTTGGAATTTTATCGATAGAAAAATTATTAACATATATATATATATGTTACGTTACATTGAAAGATGGAGAATAATTTTTGTTGACATTAACCATTAATTATTAACACTCTCCAATAAAACTGATAATTATTATATAATATTTTGTATAATTATAATTTATCGGTTATACACCGGTTATTTTAAACATTTTTGAAAACGTGTTTGATTTTTGTTTATTAGCTAAAATACTCAATCTTAATCGTAATGGTATATTAGTATTATATTTTCATTAAACATTTATTAGTTTGACAGTTGGGCTGCGACAGTTCCATATCAGGATTTCTGATTCAGGAACATATTTATAAATTTATAGGCACAAAATTTCATACAAAGTGAAACATAAAATAAAATTTAAAAAAAAAATATTACATTTATATTCATGATACGTATTGTGACTTCATTTTGTTTATTTTATTGTCAACATTAGATATTCACTAGTAAATGTTAAAAATATTAAAAAACAAACATTTTTTGGACATTGTCGTATTAGCTTGGAAGATGTTTACTCACTAATGATTATGGATAATTTACTATATTCTTTTCATCTTTTCACTGTAACATATATACATTGAATGCTAATTTACAATAATTTATACATACTTGATAATAGATAATTAACTTATATATTATATAGTATCTTTGAAAGATATATTAAAATTTCAATAAATGTAGGTAATATAAATTTAGTGTTAATTAATAATATAACGTATAGATAATTATATAATTTGTGTTCCTTATTTTGTAATAATATAATATAACTAAGTAAATTATCGTAAATTTATTCTAGCTGATACATTGGCTGTTGAGTTTGTGAAAGCTGTCTTTACACATCAACGTAATAATAATAATAATATATATTATAATTTACATTTTAATGTATACTTACGTTTTTAAACGGATATTTACCTACTTATTACCCTGTATTTTATTACTAACTACTTATAATAAGGGAGGAGCAAAAATAATCCAATAAATTCTTAAGTAATTAAAAGTATTCTGTTTACATTTTATGACTTCAATTCCAATATCTTATTACGAGTACATATATAATATATTTTAATTTATAATTGTTTTAGAAATAAAATTATTAATTAAAAAAAATGACAATAGTGAGTTAATTTTATATTTTAACAAGACCGCTTAACTATTTACTAATTATTAAGGAAGAAATAAAATGTCATTTTATAATATATTTATAAATAAGCCTATATAATTCATTATCCTATATTATTGTTAAATAAATATATTATACCTGTATATAATATCTACATCTATATATAAATAATTATACTTTATACTGTACGTATGTATGTCACTGAACTCCTCCTAAACGACTGGACCGATTTTAATGAATTTTTTTGTATGCTTTTGGGTGACGCCCCGGATGATTTAGAACTAGTTATAATCCATCATAGTAGCGTAGTTGCATAATATGTATTATGTAAGATAATATGTTGCATATTATGTTGCATAGTAGCAAAAATAAATAAATAAATAAATAATCTATAGATACTCCTTTTGCATAATATTTTCTGCACATTTTGTCATTTGTCTGTCAGTTTGCAGTAGTTTTTCCTTTTATAAAAACTATATTTTTATTGATTAGTATTAGACTGTTAATTTTACATTACAATTTGTTTTCATAAAAACTAAAAAAGAGAAATCAATAATCCTCTTTTAGTATCAAAAAGTGCTTTATCTACCTATATATTTTTTTCGATATTATCCAAACATGATCAGAACACTATTTGTTAGTCTCCAAATGAGTGCTCATAATGTGTTTAATAATTTAAAAAATAATAAATATCTTCATTTTAGGTTATACACCATATTTTGCTCTAACATTTAATAGATACTATCAACCACTCACACGTAAGTTATTGAAATTACTATTTAGAACAAAAAAGTAAAGAAATGATATCCATACATTATAATATTATTATATAATCCTATTAATTACAAATAATTATGTAGGTGTAATATATTTTGTAATAAAAAGATATAATTAAATATTCGATTCATAAAGGTAATTTTATATTATTTTTAATAGATTTCGGATGCTATGTAAAACATTTAAGAAATAAGATTGATAACACAAGTAATTAAGACTTCTTACTGTATAATATAATATTATAAGAACAAAATAAATAAAATCAAGCACGAAGTACTAAGTAGGATAAAACCATGATATAACTACAATGAAAGTAAATAATTATTTAACAAAAATTACTGTTTTTAATTTTTTATCATTTCCTTCATCTTGTCTAAACAATGGTGCCAACTATTGCCTTAAGATAACCACTAAAAAACTGATGATGTAAAGAATTCATTTATTTTGTTACATAAATATTTGAAATTTACATATCGAATAGTTTTAAACAACAATTTAACAAAGTGACTTACATATAGTTATATGGCCTAGCTACTTTTTAGATACATTCATGAATAAAATTAAATATTTAGGTATAAACTAAATAATATATTACAATTATTGTTGAATTATTATAATGATAATAAAGAAATGTAATTACAATATCATTCGCTATATCTTTTTTATAGAAATTTAATATTACCTGTATTCTAACTTACGGATATTTGAAAATATAATTATTATCAACAAGCATTAGACAACAAAAAATACAACTAATACGGTAGTAGGAAGGATATACTTGTAGGTAGGTGTGGAAAGAAGTGTTATAATATTTTGATTAAAATTTGATTGCAATGATGAAGCATCGCATTCAAAAATACGACTCTGAGAAAATTTCAGTATAATAATAATATATACATCTAATACTATAGGTATATCATATAATACAATATTATATTACATTAATATTTCATAAATTATCGTAGAATAATGAAATAGATTTCGTCAAATTTAAAATATTGTCTTATTTTCATTTTTTTTTTTTTTTGTAAAAAAATGACCTAAATAAAGCATAATAACTGCATCTACTTTCTTCCTGGAATTATATGCTATTTGTGAAAATCGCTGTATTATTTCTGGTAGTATAAATGTCTATAGTTTAATATATTTATAAATAAATATATATTTGGGGAATGGGGATTAATATAATTTCGTTAATAATACATAATGCGTACACTACTATAATTTTCAAAATAATTGGGTATCTCTTTTTAAATAAAATAATATTATATACAATATTTTATTTTATTCAATAGAAAATAGGTACACATTATAAAAATTATTAATAATTATATAATAAAGTAAAAACTATTACAATATTGTTAAAGTACTATTTTTTAAATTTTATTTCCTTAGATCCTTTGATAACAATTGAAGACTTCTGTAAAAACATTGGTAGGTTGAAATACTAATATTAATGTACCAATCTAATAATAATTAATAATATGAGTATTAATTTATTTTAATATTTAGTTTGTAATATAATAACATTTGTATATGTTTTAATATGTATAATATTTATTAATTAAAACTTTCATGGATTAGAATAATATTTAAGCTATTTGAGGAATTATGTATGGGTTTGGTGTTGTTTCTGACGTTTCATAGATAATTCCGCAAATCGCAACAATATAATATATTAATATAACATAGGTACTTTTTATTATTATCCTACAATCTAAACATTTAATTTTATGCATTTTGTTTATTAGGACATAATATACTTAATATTACCTCCGGTAATTATAATATATTTTAAAAGCATAACGTTTTTTTAAATTGTATATTACGAAATATTATAAACAATTATTTTTCATTTTCACTATGAACCATTTATTTATTATTCACAATTCACTATATACATATACACCATATTCAAAATCTGAAGGGAACACGGCGGCCGACTTTTGTACAAATTTGTGGCTTGTCTTTAGCTTTTGTATCACTTTAATAACGGCGATTCACGTGTACCTATAGTATCTACATCTACATATTATTAATATATAATACTTACTTACACAGATGTCTATACCTACAATGACTGAATGCGTTTCCATATCATATTCACAAAATCGTCTTACAATTATTTTAGTAACTAAGAGTAAGATTGAAGGGGAACTCTTATAATTAGGAATTGAATCCAAAATTAAACATTGAATACAATTATTAAACTGTATGTTTAATAAACTTAAAAAATCAAAGTAATTGTTCAAAATTGCCAATTTTATCAAACATTATATATAAATATAAAAACAAGAATTTTACAAATATTGAAAGTCCTTTATTTGGAAGAAAAATTAATGCAACAAATCCAAAACGTTATCATATATTATATATAGTACCTATTTAAACACCCAATAAAATTTAAATTGTCTATCTTAAAAATTACTTGAGTTATCGTGAAATATTGAAATCGAATTCGTCATAATTTCAGTTTTCGTGAAAAATACCGTTTTTTCGTCATTTTTTGGTTGTTTTTTCTACCGCTTATAGTCAATTTTGAAAAATTCGAAAAATGACCTAAATAAAGTACCATCTACATCCACTTTTACATCTGAAACTCGCTATTCGTGAAAATCTAATCTAATAATATTATTTTTTACTTTAGAAAATCGTGAATTTATGTTGTGAATATAATAAAATAAATAATAAACAATGATAAAGTACCTATTTAGTTAAATTTTCACATAAATCTTTTCTTCTTGTTTTTCAAATATGTATATTTATTTTATTATGTTGCTATGAGTGAAAATAGTGTGCATCGACTTTCGACAACTAACTTCATATTTTTTTTTTTTTTTATTTAGTAGTAATTTATTTACAAAAAACATGATTCCTAACATTTTGAGACTTCCAATAAAAAATATAACAAACTTAGTATTCATATATTCATATATAGATATAACTACTATTATGAAAAATATATTAATATTTATATATTTTATGTAGATTGTATGCGTAAGTATTTATATTAAACTTAATAATTTTTTTAATATTTTAATATTTTATTATTATATATTTTATTAATATTGTTTTTACTCGTATAAATATTATTAGATGCTTTCAAAAATTTCATGAGTACAGGTTTAATACCATTCGGAAGTAAGTTTTTTTTTATTCAGCCTTTATTCAAATATATTACAGCTCGATAATTAAAGAGAAAAAGGGAAGAGACACTGGTATGGAAGGGATACAGCTATAAAGATGATAGTTGTTGAATTTTGATTTGAATTTATGAACACAGTATTAAATTAATTGGGTGTACATAAGAGATTGTTATTGTTTTTTTTTTTATATATATATATATTGGATATTTATGTTTTTGTCTTTTTCTACAAATTAATTATGATATATACTAATTATAGATCCAAACTTAGATGAGAGAAAAATCATTGATCTTATGTTTTTTTTTTTTAGTACGTATAATAATTGTTTTATAATAATATAAACTTATAACAGTTTAACTTGTATTATCAAAACTAAATAAATTCGTGTATTTAAATTTAAATATTATAGGCAAAGAAATGTTTATAAGAGGTTGGTTTATTCTAATTTTTTGTATTCAATAAAATTTAAAAATACATTCAATTGATTTGTTGTCAGAATTTAAACATTCTAATTTTTACATAATATAATGTAACGACAGCTTTAATATTATTTTAAATAAAGACTAATAAAATATATATTTTTATTTAATTAAATTAAATTATATGTGAAATCTGAAGAATGAAGATACATTTATGAAATCTTTAAATGGTTTTTCCCTATTTTCTACAAGATGTACTGAAATATTTTTTAATTAATTGTAAAATTGATTTTTCAAAATTATATTGTTATTGTTTATGGGAATGTTAAAATCATATTATCGTCGTTGCCAAGAAAATACCTCCTATGTGAAAAAACATGATTTTCAAGAGACACAAAAAACAAAAAATTAAGGGAAGGGATACAGGTGTGGAAAGGATACAAGTGTGCAATCATAGTGTTTAATTTGAATTATAATTGGAATGCAATGGCAAATCATTTAATTCGAAAAAAAAACGATTCTGAGCGAAGTTCATCATATAATGCCGTATTTTCGTAATCTTTTTCATAACATTTTCTATTAACTAAAAAAATCAAATTTAAACTGTTATAAAAAAATTGAGACTAGGGATTTTTATGTAAATAAAAAATTTACTTCTGTAAAATTTTCAGTCCTTGATACCAAACATTGCCAATTTTATCAAATATTATATACCTATAAAGACGAGAATATTACGAAATATTCAACGTCCTATATTTTGTGGAAAAATTAACGTAACAGTTCCAGAATTTTAACACATATATATAATATATGGATATATGTATTTATATATATATTATATATATATATATAACTTATGTGAATACCAAATAAAATTTTTAAGTCTCTAACTTCATAATTGCCTGAATTATCGTGAAATATTTAAACCGAATTCGTCGAAATTTCAGTTTTAGTGAAAAATATCATTTTTTCGTCATTTTTTTTCATTTTGCCCTCTAGCTAATTCTAGATAATTGGAAAAAAAATCGCCTAACACTATTATCTATAATATATCACTGAATGGTTTGTTTATTCTCATTATAGACCTTAGTCTTTGATCTATAACCTATGATCTATGATATGGCCAACCCCCGGAGGGTACTCAAAGAAGTATTATGAGATTTACGATGGAAATTTCTGTTTATATAGATGGTTGCTATTAGTTACAATAATAATATTATTACTTTGGTTACTATTATAAACAAATTTAGCTGATAAATAATTAAATTCGTCGAATGAAAAACATCCTTTTTTCGTCCTTTTTTTGTGTCGCATGGGTTCAATTTTGAGAAATTCGAAAAATGACCTAAATAAAGTAGAAACTACATCCAATTTTCAATCGAAAACATATAAAATTCGTGGAAATCGGATCATTATTTCGATCTGATACTCCTGCCGCAGGGATATAGATGTGCATATCATAGTATTTAATTATAATTATAATTGAAATGCAATGTTAAACCATTGCATTCGAAAAAACGATTCTGAGCGAAGTTCAGTCAGATTATAATTTTCGTTTGAACTAAAAATATCAACTTAAAACAGCTATAAAAAAAAAATTGAGAATAGGGATTTTTCTAATATTTTAGTATGATGTTAAGTAATATGTAAGTATACTTCAGTAAAATTTTCAGACCTTAATACCAAAAATTGCCAATTTTATTAAACATTATATACGTAAAAACGAGAATCCTACGAAATATTCAAAGTCCAATATCTTGTAAAAAAATTAAGATAACGGTTCCAAAATTGTACCACATATTTATAATAGCTATATGAACACCCAAAAAAATTTTAAGTCTCTAACTTAAAAATTGCTTGAGTTATAGTGAAATATTAATTCGATAATAAAAAAATAATCGAATACGTCGAAATTTCAGTTTTCGTGAAAAATGCCGTTTTTTCGTCATTTTTTCGTCATTTTTTCGTCGTTGTTTCTATCGCTTAGGGTCAATTTTGAGAAATTCGAAAAATGACCTAAATAAAGTACCAACTACATCCACTTTGCTACCGGAAACATACCCTATTCGTGCAAATCGGAGCATTAGGTATTTCTGGTCGTAATTTTGTTTTCATACATAAAAAAAAAAATCACACATCATTGTAAAACCAATACATTCTTCGCTTCGCTCAGAATCTAAAACAGACGAAAAAACGGCATTCACAAAAACATGGCTCTATGGGAGACGCGTGCAGTATAGTCGGCTAAACATTCCTGAACGCTATCTCGGTGTTGAGCACCGTTGCCAGGCATCGACAGCGGATGGGTGACCGCCTTTTTTTTTTTTTTTTATGTATGAAAACAAAATTACGACCCGTAATAATGCTCCAATTTGCACGAATAGGGTATGTTTCCGGTAGAAAAGTGGATGTAGTTGGTACTTTATTTAGGTCATTTTTCGAATTTCTCAAAATTGACCCTAAGCGATAGAAAAAACGACTAAAAAATGACGAAAAAACGGCATTTTTCACGAAAACTGAAATTTCGAAGAATTCGATTTTAATATTTCACGATAACTCAAGTAATTCTTAAGTTAGACTTCACAATTTTTTTGGGTATTCACATAGCTATTATATGGATTATTATTTGGAACTGTTACGTTCATTTTTCTACAAAATATTGAACATTGAATATTTCGTAAAATTCTCGTTTTTACGTATATAATGTTTGATATTTTATCACTTATACATAGTACCTATATGAACTCCCAAAAAATTTTCAAGTCTCTAACTTCAAAATTGCCCGAGTTATCGTGAAATATTGAATTGGAATTCGTCGAAATTTGAAAAATGCCGTTTTTTCATTATTTTTTGGTCGTTTTTTCTACTGCATAGGGTCAATTTTGAGAAAATCGAAAAATGACCTAAATAAAGTATCAACTACATCACTTTGCTATCGGAAACATCCCTATTCGTTATAATCGGAGCATTATTTCTGGTAGTAAAAGTGTCTTCATACTTAAAAAAAAAAAAAACAAAAAAAAAACAAAAAAAAAAACAAAAAAAAAAAAAAAATAGACACACATCATTGTAAAACAAATACATTCTTCGCTCCGCTCAGAATCTAAAACAGAAATATCTCCCTATGTGTCATATCTATTATTTCAACCCAATACCACGTATCTAGTTTACAATGAAATTTTAATCACATAGGAGATATTTCATAAACTATTTATAATATGTAATACTTAGGAGGTTTTATTTATTAGTTTTCGTTAATTCTATGACAAAGACAGCACACAGGAGATATTATCATTATTATAAAGAATATTTTTTTTATAAATCCAGGGATACTGTAACGTGACTGTTCGTCTTAGCTTGTGCTACAGAACGAACGCCCGTTGATAGGTCTGTCTAGTGGAATCCGAATATATTTGGCTAGACTATTTCTACACTAGATGACCTAAAGTTCTCCTATAATTTATATAGCCCTAAAGAGACTACCAGGACTCGTATATATCACTTTGGAATTAAATAATTAACTCTTGAGTACAAGCAACACAATAATATATTGTAATATATATATAATAATAATAAATTACACCTGAGTATGGATCCAATCGATGACTAATGGTGATCCGGATGTCAGGCGGAGACGACACGCACGATATTAATAATATAAATAATGCACACTATATTATATTTAATATTTAAGTTAAAATGGATGCTCACACTTGTGCTATAATGTGTCCACTGACTATTGTGCATATATTAATATTCCAGTTGCTATTAAGATATTACGTCTCGTCTCCCTCTATCATATGCACTGGGATAATCTGTCAGACATTTTATGCTGAATCGGCACAAAATTAAAAACAACGTTAGAGTCGCATAAAATGACCGTAACAATACCAAAATGTCAAAATCATAAATTTTTCACATAGGAGGTATTTTCGTGGCAACGACGTTATATAAAATGTGATAGGTATAATTACGAAGATATTGTTATTATTATTGAATATATTTGGACACATTGTATGTTATATTAACATAAAATAGTATATAACAGAATTATACTATTATACATATAACATGAGTCATGAGTGTATACCATCTTAAATAAAATATATTATGTAAATCGATTATCTTAAAATTTTATATTCTTATTTCATTTCGTCATATAACCATTTATACTAGCTCTTTTTATTGCCTACCACTGATGTATACACAAAAGATTGAACTATGGTATGTTCATAACAAAATGTGTATTATTATGATTAAACCGATTGCAATATCTTATCAATTGTACCTACTGTATATAATATAAGGATAACACAATAATAATTTCCTCTTCCAGTATTTTTATCCTTTTTTGGGGGACACACCACACACTCTTTTAAGTGTTTTCATCGATAACATCTAGGTACATATCTAAACACAAACAAATATAAATATTCAACCGATAATTATTGTATAGTTGTATTATTTCTATTTAAATATTCTATCATGTTAAATTATTTAGTAGCAGGTCTAGTGGCGTACTAAAAAGTTAAGTTGATGATGATGATACGAAGCGCTGTAGTATAGAAATAATATACAAGCAAAAGAAGATACATGCAGTACTCTGTATAATTGAACGAGAGCGTGCTTTATAATCTCATAGAAATTTACCTTTTTTCTACTATGATGTGTTAATAAGTGATTTTGAGTTAATAAAATTAAAGAAAGCCATAAAATTCTGGAAAATAAATCGACAGAACGTATTGTCACTTTATTATTCAATAAATTTAACATTATTAATATTACATTAAAAAAAAAAAAAAAAAAAAAATGTTTTCATATTTTACAATAAAACATTTTAATTAATAAAAATAATTTAATAATTTAATATTTTAAGGTTTAAATACAAAACATATTATTAAAGGTAGATAATCATAAGTTTAATTATATTTATATATTTTCTTTATCTATGTATATTATTATACTTATAAAATAATTTTTTACTATATAGAAATTTGGCCTAACATTAATCTTCAAAATTATAATATATTATAATTTCATTTATAATAATATGTAGTTATTTTATAATATATTAAGATTTGGCAAAATATTATCCTCCCTTAGGTATGTAACATAATATATTGTTTGTATATTGCATTATATTTGATAGTATTAATAAATTTTATCTTAACAAAGATGTTTCCGTTAATACTATTAAAATTATATTTCAAAATAAATCTACATTTTTCAAATAATATATTAGTATACATTGTGATATTTCAAGGATTGACGGAATTTCAATTTAACCTAGGTACGTAAGTTATAAATATTAATACCTATATTGATTATATTTTCATTATGACTAAAAATATATTATAAAATTATTGCTTCATGGATATTAATCTGTGCTGATCGTATTAAAATTAATTAAAATTAAGAATATGTAAATTATTTATTATTATTATTATTATTATTATTATTAATTTATTATTATTATTATTATTATTATTATTATTATTATTATTATTATTATTATTATCATTATTATAATTATTTTTATTATTAACAATAAAATAAAATATAAGAAAAAATCTTTAGAATTATATGTTAATAAAAGGCTTTGTTAGAGATGGTTGGAATAACATTAAATGACTATTATGTCTATTTCGTGTATAATTTCGATCATAGGAAAGTGTGATATCATAGAGAAGTGATATTTACCACACATCACTAACATGGAGATCGCTATTAAAGGTATGCCAGGTGCCAGGAGATGTTCCAATATAAATTATGTGAAGATAAAGATTAATAATTTATTAAAGCAATTATTTAATTAATTTTTTTTATTTATTTAAGCTTTATATTGTGTCGCTTATAAAGTTGGAAGAAAAGAATCATGCCACATTTAAAAGGGTGTAAATTTAATTGACGTGTTGAAATAATTAAAATGATTTCTGCATACCGGTGTAATTATCGTTCATTTGAAGTAATGGTTAATCGTAAATTTTTTGTATTAGAATAAATGTTGTGAAAAAAGAATAATAATAATTATTAACTTCCTCAATAATATTATGTACTGCATTCAGTGTTGGGAGTTGGGACTTATCTAGATAAATTTATCTAGATAAATTATCTAGATAATTATTTACTTATCTTTTATCTTATCTAGATAAATAACGGTAAGTTATGTAAATAATTATCTTAGATATAAATTTCACCTATCTAAATAAATTTATCTAGATAATTTTTTTAAATAAATTTTTAAGTAATATACAAAAGTATTGCTTTATTGGCGAAAATAGATATACCTCAAAATGTATGCATTTATATGCAAAAAAAATGTGTTGTGTAGTGTGTACACTTCTTGTGTCTATAATTTTCTTTATATTTTTGTTTATCATCAATAACGTGACTGATTAGTAAAAATTTTTTTGAAATTTAAAATTATCTTTTTTTTATCTAGATAAAAATGAGTTTATCTTTTATCTTTATCTAGATAAATCCTTCTGGGTCATCTTTTATCTTTATCTAGATAATTTTTTTCATGTTATCTTTTATCTTTATCTAGATAAATTTTTAGTTATCTAATCCCAACACTGACTGCATTGAGATTTTAATCATCAGATTATCATTAATTTTGTTGACATTAGAAATATTAATATTTTTATTCGATATTGTGTTATTACAATTATTAGTAGAAGTATAATAAGTGTATTTAATATCATAGGTATATAATATTATTAGTACCTATGATAATAAAAAAAGAGCTGATACTCCTGCCGCAGAGGATACAGGTGTGTGAATCATAGCTTTTAATTTTAATTAGAATTTGAATGCAATGATAAACCATTGCATTCGAAAAAACGATTCTGAGCGAAGTTCAGTCAGATTATAATTTTCGTTTGAACTAAAAATATCAGCTATAAAAAAAAATTGAGATTAGGGATTTTTCTAATATTTTAGTACGATGTTAAGTAATATGTAAGTATACTTCAGTAAAATGTTCAGACTCTAATACCAAAAATTGCCAATTTTATCAAACATTATATACGTAAAAACAGAATTTTACAAAATATTCAATGTCTAATACTTTGTAGAAAAATGAACGTTATGGTTTCAAAATTGTACTACATATATATAGTAGCTATGTGAACACCCAAAAAAGGCTCTAACTTAAGAATTGTTTGAGTTATCGTGAAATATTGAAATCGAATTCGTCGAAATTTCATTTTTCGCGAAAAATGCCGTTTTTTCGTCATTTTTTCGTCATTTTTTCGCCGTTTTTTCTACCGCTTAGGATCAATTTTGAGAAATTCTAAAAATGATTTAAATAAAACACCAACAAGATTCACTTTGCTACCGGAAACATACCCTATTCATGATAATCGGAGCATTATTTCGGGTAGTAAAAATGTTTACAGAAAAAAAAAAAAAAATTCACACATCATTGTAAAACCAATACATTATTCGCTTTGCTCAGAATCTAAAATTAGAAAAAAAGATACAGCACGTAATATATCACATGGATTTATACTTGTGGTAGGGTTTTAATTTGCGATATTTTTTTTTTGACCAGATATCGTTCATTCTGCATAGGAATACCTACTTTTAATTAGTTGAAGGTAGTTTTAGATGTCCCGAGTTCGGTTTAAAATCAGGGGATGTGTGACGTTGCCGGACGATGTGATAATATGCAGAATTTCTATATTTTCATAATATTATCATAAATATTGAAAAAAAAATAAATTTTAGCGTGATTATATTTTCTACTCCTAAATTAAGATTTAATAATATGTTATATACCTATGATTTGTCCATTTATTTATTATACTAAAATTATAACATTATCTAATTAATAATTTTATACGTCTTTTTCCGTCCTTATATTTAATATAGTAAAATATGCAACAGTTCTGTCTTCTCTATAATTTATAATAATTTAAAAATAAATACATATAATATTTTTAGTTTTAAATACTATTTTAGTATTAAATTGTAATGTTATTTTTCATTATTAATAAATTAATATTTTTATTTGAAGTAGATTAATTAAAATGTTTAAAACTAAATTCAATATTCAACCCAAATTAAGCTATTTTAATCATATACCTACTTATTATTTTATAGTTAATGTAATTAAATTATTATTATAGATTATTATTTGATAACCTATTACGATGAAGTAATGAACTATTGTATTAAAAATCTTTCGGAAGGTATATAATTAAAAACTAATTACTATTAATATTTCAACGTTTTATTAACACTTTTTTTTATGTAGAGTTATTATTAAAAAAAAAAATATTTATAATATTTTCTTTATAATTAAAAGATATGATAATAACTTATTTTAATATCTCAATTTACTTTGTTTTAGATACTGAAAGTCCTTCAGTGTATTGTAATAGTCACTTAGCAATAAATTGCAACAATTAAATCATATTGTATAAATAATTTTATTACTCAAAATATAAGAAACAAAACAAAATTTTATTAAACTATTATAATTATTAAATTAAATACCTATTTACCTATTAAAATTTGACATTGATTTCTTTACTAATATATTATTATTTTAATAGTTAAATTGTTTAAACAATTTATTTTATACGTTCATTTTAATATAAATTACTATAAATTACGATTTACGGCAAGATATGCAAAAAATTATCATACATAAGGGTGAAAAGTTGTCGTAACATTGGCACAACTTGTGGGGGCTTAGCACGCCAAAAATCATTTTATTCCTCCAAAAATGTTATTACTTTAATAGGCGTATTCTGTTAATGAATTATAAATATAATTATTTGTGACTTTAGCCCCTCTAAAATTTTTAACCTATAGTTACGCCTATGTATCGTAGACGAAAAATTGTCATATATTTATTCAATTTTATGCATGTCATACGAAAAATATACCACAAGGGACTAAGGAATAAGACCAAGCAATAAGTTGAGCAAGCGTCAATAAAATATATTATTTAGACTAATCTTATAAAATTATGACATTTAAAATTTCCATAAATTCGAAAATAATCGATTGCGCAAAATTCTAATTGCATTACAATTTTGTCAGACAAAACCAAGGCTTTGCACCCGAATTAACCAGAACCCGTAACACCACTAAAAACCCTTAAAAAACAAACACCTGAAAACTTTATTAACCTGAATAGTATTTATTTAAATAACCCGAATGAACCCATAACCTAAATAAAAAATTCAGGTTAACCTAAAACCCGAATGAATTTTCAAATTAAGAATTACTCCAATACGTTATTATTTGTATATATATTTGATATAACTTTACGTAAAATAATTTTAATATACTATTTCTTAACTTTTAACTATTACTATTACTATATATACTATTGTGAATATGTAAACTCTACAAAAAAACATAAAAATTACAATTATTTATAATATTATTATTTATTATAATTTAAACTATTATCCTAAGGTCCATTACTGTCAAATACTGATGATAAATTGACATATTTGAGTAAAAATCATATCTTAATGCTTAGGGTTTTAAATTTGAAATATTCCACATGAAATATTTCATTTGAAATATTTCAAAATTGAAAGTTTCATGACTATGAAAATATTTCAATGAAATATTGAAAAATATTATTTTACGTTAAACACGTTAAGTGCGATGAATGTCGACAAATCTTGTTCATTAATAAGAGTTCGTAAGTATTAAAGTCGTTACCGTCTGAAAATTCAATATTTTCATTCTATTTATAATTAATTTGCATAACAGTATTTCATAAAAATAAAAATAAATATATAATATATTTATTTACTTGCATTATCATAGATACTAGGTATAATTATATTTATATATTACTGGAAACGGGCTCCACGTGAGGCCACACAGATTAATTTCTTACCATTGGCTAATGAAATAATAATGTCATATAGTGTATTTGTTATTTTCTAATTTAATTTAATATTATTTTTAGCATATTATCTTGACATAGTGAATATTATTATTTCTTTACCCATGAAAGGAATCTCCCAATTCAAAATATTGTCCCAGTCAACGTATTTAGATAGGGTTTGTCAAATTCCGGGTAAATTATTATATTGATTAAATAATATAGATATATAAAATATAATCTATGATGTATTAAACTATGGTGTTGTGGCGATTCCCGCTATTAATAACTTAATTCGTGCTCTATAGAAAACGAAAATAATTTAATAATCATTGGCCATTGCTTATCAATTATTTAATGATTATTTTGTATATTGTATTTTATTAAGTAATAAGTATTTGTGTAAAATCGTAAAATTAAAAATTGCAAATGAGTTTATTTTTAGTTTTATTCGATTATACTGTCATCCTCAAATAATATAATTTATGATAGAAAAATACAATTGAGTTTCAATGTTATTAAAAAATTTATTAATTGTTTTATTTATAAATTATAATAAGTTATAATATTAGCATGCTGTTAATTATTAAAAAACAGTTTTTATTTATAATCAATTTGTATATATGTATTCTGAATATGATTTATATCAAAATGAAATAAAGAAAAAATTATATTTCACACAAATGAAATATTTCAAAAAAATTAATTTCATGAAATTTTAAAACCCTATTAATGCTTAATATAAAATACAATTAATTAAAAGTACAAAACGAATTTAAACCCGTTAATTATTGATGTATTTTATTTATTATTATTTATGTATTTACTTAACACCCGAATTAACCATTATTAACCCGAATAATATAACGGTTATGACTTTATGAGTACCCTAATATCTTGTAAAAATTTGCAATGTGGTGTTTAAAAACCCGAATACCATCAACACCTGAAACCCATAACCCGAATAAATAATTCGGGTGCAAAGCCTTGGATAAAAATACATAAGATCAAAAAAAAAAAAAAAAGAAAGAAAGAAAAAAGTGAAAAAAAAGGTGCCTGGTAAACTAGGTAGGTACTAGAAGTATACCGAAATTTACACTAATTTCTATAATTATTACCTAATTAATATATAATATTTATAATATAATACACAGATAAATAGTTATATTATTAATTTTTAGTTTAGATAATAAACCATGAGACATGGGAGCCAATATTGCATTCATAGAACCAGTAAAGAGTAATACAACCAGTAATAATTGTAATGAAGTAGATACCTACCAGTTTCTTATGAACTTAATAATAGTTTAGAATATATATTAGATTCACCTACCACACAAGATAAATCTATTCAAACTTCAATTGATTTAATAAGCAATGCTTTTGTGTTTTATTACACATTTATTAATAACAGCGATGCAAGTACTCAAGCAAATATTGTTAAAATTCAATCAATTTCCTACACACCTAAAATGATTGATAAATAAAATTGATTTGATATTTCTGGTCTACCAAAATCATTTAAATATCATTATCCAAATTGTAGAGTCATTATTGACTGTACAGAAATCAAAACCGAACCACCTCCTAATGTCGACCAAAGAATTTTATTTATTCTATTTCTAATTATAAATCTACATATACTTGTAAGTTTTTAGTAGCAATAGAACCGTGTGGCATAATTACATTTGTTTCAAAAGCATATGGTGGAAGGAGCACAGTGATGCTTTTGTAACAAATGATTGTGGAATATTAAATTTGTTGGAACCTGGAGATGAAGTAAAGGCAGATAAATGGTTTTCAGGCATAAAAATTATTGTAGATGAAAAACATTTAATATTAGTGATGCCTCCATTTATGCATGATGGAGTCTTTACTGAAAATGAAATTATCAACACTTATAATATAACATTGTAAGTATCTGAATAAATGTAGAGCGATGAGTGAGCAATACAATGCATAAAAATTTATAAATTACAAAATACTTCAAAAAATACCCACTGAATTATTAGAATGTATTGATGATATAATTTTTTTTGTGCTGTATAATGAATAATTTATAACCACATTTAAATAAAAAAAAGTAATAAATTAAATTAGTATTTGTAAAGTTAAATATAAAATATATATTAAATTTATTATAACATTTATAATGACATAATTCATTATATTTTTAAACCATATTAAAATAATAATTACGAATGTATTAATAAATTCATTTTTTTTTATTTCATTATTTACATTTATTATTATTTTTAGTAGGTAATAAATTAAAGTTAAAAATAGTTAAATACATATAATATGTATATACCAGATACCTAAATAATTATAACGCATAGAATATTAATTTACATATATACATATATTTACATATAATTTTTTCGTCATTTTTTTTCATTTTGCCCTCTAGCTAATTCTAGATATTTGGAAAAAATTCGCCTAACACTATTATCTATATATCACTGAATGGTTCGTTTATTCTCATTATAGACCTTAGTCTTTGATCTATAACCTATGATCTATGTTATAGCCAACCCCCGGAGGGTGCTCAAAGAAGTATTATGAGATTTACGATGGAAATTTCTGTTTATATAGATGGTTGCTATTAGTTACAATAATATTATTATTTTGGTTGCTATTAGTTACAATAATAATATTATTACTTTGGTTGCTATTAGCAACAGTAATATTTATATTATCACTATGGTTACTATTATAAACAAATTTAGCTGATAAATAATTAAATTCGTCGAATGAAAAACATCCTTTTTTCGTCCTTTTTTTGTGTCGCATGGGTTCAATTTTGAAAAATTCGAAAAATGACCTAAATAAAGTACAAACTACATCCAATTTTCAATCGAAAACATATAAAATTCGTGGAAATCGGATCATTATTTCGATCTGATACTCCTGCCGCAGGGATATAGGTGTGCATATCATAGTATTTAATTATAATTATAATTTAAATGCAATATTAAACCATTACATTCGAAAAAACGATTCTGAGCGAAGTTCAGTCAGATAATGTATGTATTGATTAATATATTGTCGTCTTTTCGTCATTTTTTCATCGTTTTTTCTAACGCATAGGATCAATTTTGAGAAATTTGAAAAATGACCTAAATAAAGTACCAAGAACATCAACTTTCCTGTCGGAAACATAAGTTATTCGTGAAAATCGGACCATTATTTCGGGTAGTACAAGTGTCTCCAGTCATAAAAACAAAAAAATAAAAATATCAATTTTAAACAGCTATAAAAAAAAAATGTGACCATGGATTTTTCTAATATTTTAATATCATGATTCAGACATATAAAGAAAAAAAAAGATGATCTGATACACCTGCCGCACAGGATACAGGTGTGCGAATCGTAGTGTTTAATTTTAATTAGAATTTGAATGCAATGATAAACCATTGCATTCGAAAACACGATTCTGAGCGAAGTTCAGTCAGATTATAATTTTCTTTTGAACTAAAAATATCAACTTAAAAGAGCTATAATAAAAAATTTGGATTAGGGATTTTTCTAATATTTTAGTATGATGTTAAGTAATATGTAAGTATACTTCAATAAAATTTTCAGACCCTAATAACAAAAATTACATAATTTTTAATAATTTTAATATTCATAATAAGTCATATACTCGTAAGTCACATGTTACTTTTATCAATTGACATAGATACATCAAATACAGTGACATTATTTGAATAAATGACAAATATTAATTTTTTTATGATACAAAAAGAATATTCAACTTATTTTAACATATATTTATTCTATAATTCTTTATGGTCAGAAATTTACTTATGGAATAATTTTACTTAAGCTAAAAGTTATAATTTTAAAGATTATAAAGTTAACTTTCAATAATTATAAGTATAACATATTAACATATAATATCAGTTTTTAAATTTTAAGTTACAAATTAATTAAATTTAGTCAACTGCACAGTTTTCATGAGAATTATCTAAAAATTGATTGAAGGATACAATGCAGTACCTAATATATCTATTAACAACTGGGTTACCTATTCTTCACTCCTATTAAATTAAATACAAAAAAAGCATTATGGACTATTTTTATACTATTTTTCATAATTATTATTGTTCTACATTTAAAGGTATAAAATTATTTATTTTATTTTCTGGCTTAAAAAATTGTAATTTGTTACATCTTAATAAATTTGTGTAGATTTCTAAGAAGTTCACATTTATATCATAACCGACGAGTCCCTCCTTCAGAAATAATATTCTGGCTATTCGAAGGGAATTGGAACATATAGTTATAACGTCGTCTCATGATAATACGAAAAAAATGATTGAATCTTCTTGAAATAATTAGTTGGAAATTCAAAAATAACTTTAATAAATGGACGAGTGTTTCTCACTAAGTTATCAAAATGGAATACAAAATTATAAATGAGAAGCAAGTATTATGTAATATACATATTACATATACAGTACATTACATTTAAATACATTATATTATACATTTTTTATGAAATTATTGTTAATTATAATTTATAAAATGAAACTAATTTTTGACTTTCTTTATTGTAAAAATTATAATTATTTTTTTCTTTGACTAATATATTAATAAAATATTTAATGATATAAATATAGTACAATTCTTACAATCAAATGTTGATAATACTATATTATATATTTTATATTTAATATTAATGCAAAGAAATTATTTTTAGCCGTTTATATCTATTATTATATTATTTGAAATCGTGTATATTATAAGTAAATTATATTACATAATAAGAAACTAAAAATTAATAAATTTTGATGCAATATTAATGTTCATTTTTTAATAGTATAAACTATAGGAATAGTATAAAAATAGTGTTGTATCTTATATCTTATATGAATTTAATTATTGAAAATATAGTTATTAAAAAACTAATATTAAATTAATATATAAATATATTTGTGTAGGTATTATATTATTTTTGCCTTTTAGAAAATTAAATTATTATTTAGTACATCAAATTAAGTACCTACAATATAAATTTATTCCAATAATTATACTCAAATTTTAAATTAAAATCTTCTATATATTTTAATAATACATACAGCATACTAATCTATTATTATATTATTACATTTTGTCTAAAAATAATATAATTAAATATTAGTAATAATTAAAAATAACTGACACTTGTTTGAGTGCAACTTATATCGCATAAAATGTTTTCCTTTGCTGAAAATCTAAAATAAATTCACAAATACAAACAAGTTGATTAATTTTATATTTAATTTAATTTACACTTAAAAATAAATCTAAATTTGTATAAACACGATTTATATTAATTATTTGTACGTGCAAAATCTAGTTGGAATTATAATTGCATAAAAAGTTAATTTTAAATCGTATAATATGCTCCAACACATAGTGCATAGAGTCGGACAGTTTAACACATTCATTTATCACTGTTGTGGATGCAAATACCTACTTAGGTACTTGACTCAGCCACTCAGGGATGTATAATAAAAGTTATGAGAAATAAAAGTGAGGTATAGAAATGGATAATTAACGGATTTAAATTATAGTAGTAGTGGGGTCAATTTTAAATCTTAAGGAATACTATAAACTTAGGCTAAATACACCTTATTTTAACCTATATTTATGACAATACCGGTAGAAGTGCTATTTTGGGATGATATCATACAAATTAATACAACACCAGATGTATCCAATAATGATATAATTATAATTCAAACATGTAATAAATCGATTAATGAAACGATAACATTAATGTAGGTACGATCCATAAATTGCATAATGTGTAATAATTGCACTATTTTGATAACTAGGTATTATATATTTTTTAATAATTTAGATATATATATATATATAATATATATGTTACAGTAAATGACGTTAATTTGGAAAATAACGTTATAAGCCGATATCATTGGATATTATCGTTATTTTCTAGTAAATCACGTTAATTACCTAATGGAATGGCCATTGGGTATAATGTTGTTAAGTCCACGATTTCGTTGTTTTATATTTTTTCATTTTTCTTATATAATAAATCAATTTTGATTATTTAATTGATATATTTAACACTTAAGATACAAAAACAAAAATCGCAGTTCTTTTCTAGTGGAAGGGACCTCGCTACGCTTGCCCCTACCGGCTTCGCTCACTTCCTCAAGCGCTGCTTTGCGGCACTTTTCATGAAGATAGGGTTACGCCCCAAGGAACTAAAGCATACCTATCTAATACCTACCCCATAGACCGGATTCAGGTCAGATAGGCAGTGATTTGCAAGACCTTTGGATATTTACTGCATGATTGTTATTCATTATATGAGTATTATATGAATACTTATAAGATAGTGGCGATAACCAACAAGTATCAAAAATAAAATTTTACATTGATAAGGTTCCTATGACTGTTTTAATTTTAAAAAAAATATTATATACGTATATAAAAATATTAAAATTTTATAATCTGTATGATATTAAAAAAATAATAAATTATTGAAATATGATTGAAGATTTGTATTTATTTTTATATTATTATAATTTATAAATATAAGTAATTAACGTGAATAAAATATCAACGTCATTCTCCATCATATTTGGAGATTCACGTGAATATTTGGTAAATAACGATAATATCCACTGACATCGGCTAATAACGTTATTTACCGGGAAATAACGTTATTCTCCATTTCACCTCATTTACCATAAAATATTTATATATATTTATACAATAATACTGTTTACCAATACAAATAATCTAATCATTTTTTTTTGTTTATAAACGTATAAAGAACTTAGTAATTATGTAGGTATAGTCATTTCTTTTAATAACTATAACATATGTACAATTTATAATATTTAATGTAAATATTTATTATGTTACATTATTATTATATAGAGTAAAAATTTTGTATGAGCTTGTATTAATAATTATTCATATTCTAAATGTTTGCATATTATTCTCTAAGTAAAAACCATTTCCGTTAAAAGTTTGAAGTGCCTACTGATATTTTTTATTTAATATAGATACTGTTTAATAAATTTACAGTATAAAATAATATAATGTATAATACATTTAAATATATACTGATAGTATCTTTCATAGTATTTTATATTTTAAGACACGCATATGAAGGTAACTGTTTTTTTTTTTAATTATTATTTTTTATTTTTTTAAATTAACTAGGTATTAAATTAAATGTTTTATGATAAACAAATCAAGATATTTATATTTATTTTTAAATAAAATCATTTCAACTTATTCATATTACTTTAAAATACAATATAAAATTAAGGTAAGTTAAATTGTTAAACAATAATAATATTGTTATATTAATATATGAGATTAAAGATTTGTATGTCCTCATTGGCCAACTGCATTATTCTATTCAGTACCAAACAGTGGCGTAGCCAGGATTTTGACTAGGGCAGTGGCGGCTCGTGGGTCATAAAACTGATGAGGCAAAAACAAAATTATTGTTATCAATATTATGAACTGTTATCATTTTTTTAGGGATACAACCAAGGTGGATATATCCACCTTGGATACAACCCTTTTATCTATTCTGCGATATAACTACAACTATATATATATAATTATTATATTAGAGGTTTTGATTAATCAATTATTATATATTTCTATTTAAATTAAAGTTTTGATAGTAGGTTATTGTAAATAATTTTATATCTTATTTATAGATTCATGACATAAAATAGGTATTAAAATTTAAAATAAAGCAAAACTTTTGTCAAATTAATTCTTTAATTCTCTCTTTAATCCTTTCTATATAAAAAAAATAGTAACATTAAATAATAAAATAAGGGGCAAAATTACAATAAAATATTAAAATAAATTATGACATTATCCAACTTATAATTATTACTTTTTATAAATTAAATCTAATTTTCTATTTTGAATAATGATAATATTATGTAGTAGGATGACAATGTTAACACAAATTAGATTAACCTTGTTAACTTGTTTTAATCTATCGATAACGATGGTTAGTATTAATGGGTAAAAACACTAAAAACAACGCGTCTAAAAGATAGTTTTGTCGCTTAATGTGACATTTTGACGTTTGGAGATATAAACTATAGAAAATACTGTTGATATACCCAACGAGATTACAATCTGCCTCATTCTATCGTTATTTATCCGGTCGACCCCCACCATTCAAATTTACTTTTCAATGGGCTATCTGAGGCAAGAAATTATTTGCCTCTCGGGTAATCTCGGCTTTTGTCGTTAGCATTGTCGGAACAACCGATTTTGTCACCGAAAAAAGTGGGAATTCTCTGGTGGTGGGTGCCGATATCTCGTGGCCCCGTGTGGCCGTGCATTAACAATTTAACACTACTATAAGCTTATCGACAGACATATTATTTATATTATAATTTATAAATCTATGAGCATATCAGAGTAGTAATTTCATGTCTACATTATCATTTATATTATCTATATATGATAAAAACAATTCATATTTATTATTATAAATTTTTGATTTGAAAAAATTCTTAAAATTATATATATATTTATATATACTTAAAAATTGGAAATACTATTAAGAATGAGAGGAGGCTCTGCCTCATTTGCCTCATCCGGCGAGCCGCCACTGGACTAGGGGGCCTAAGCACATTCATGCGATAGATATTTATGATCAAGATCACTAATACAATAATAATTATATAGTAAACTTAATAGTTTATTGTTTTTAGTATAATAAAAATAAAAATAAAAATTTATATTGACCAATAGTTTAGAATTTTGGTGTTGAGTCACTTGTAGAATTTATTATTTTTAATTAAAAATAAAGATACCCAATTTCTACAAAAAAATTGTTTTTATTTTAACAAATACGCATTTTGAAGACCAAGTCTTCATCATCAGTGCAAAAAAACTACTGAGTCCTTCTATATAGAGGGAATGTATTATGTATATGTGTCGAACGACTCAGTAGTTGTTTAGCACTGATGATGAAGACTTGGGCTTCGAAATGCGTATTTGTTAAAATAAAAACAAATTTTTTTTTAAATTTTTAATTTTTAATAGGTTTTAAAAGGTTTTAATTGAAAACCTATTAATTACTTTTTAATTTGTATATTTTTGAGATTTTCTCAAAATCAATTGAAAAATTAAAATAATTAATATATTAAGAAGTTATAATCAGTGATCAATTTTAGATAATATAAGATATAACATGATTTTATACGGTATAATACAAAATGAAAATAAAAATAAAATACCGTATATTATCAACTCTACTATAGTCTACGCAACGAAAACTGGCGGCTGCCCGCTACGCCCCAAGCGGATTATTTGCTGTAGGAGTTCGCAAACTATGATACCAATTTGCCGCGTTTTTTCAAATAACTCGTATACCTGATAGCGTTTTAGATAACAAAAAAAATTTTTTTTTCCAAATCGTAAAATCGATTTTTTGAAACAATGCGTTATTTTTGTACACAATTTTTTAAATAAAAAATAAATTATTATATTTTTAATTTTTTTTTTTTTAATAATAAACTAAAAAATAATGTATAAAGACAAAATTTACAATTATAATAGTTTAAATACAAATTTATATACATATTTTACATAATGCCCTCACACTAACATTACAGCAAAACAGTTAAATATCAAAATTAAAAAAGATGAGCTGATACTCCTGCCGCACAGGATACAGGTGTGCGGATCATAGCGTTTAATTTTACTTAGAATTTGAATGCAATGATAAACCATTGCATTCGAAAAAACGATTCTGAGCGAAGTTCAGTCAGATTATAATTTTCGTTTGAACTAAAAATATCAACTTAAAACAGCTATAAGTTTTAGTAAAAAAATTTAAAAACGGTTCCAAAATTTTACCACATATATATAATAGCTATGTGAACACCCAAAAAAATTATCAAGTCTCTAACTTAAAAATTGCCCGAGTTATCGTGAAATATATAAATTGAATTCGTCAAAATTTCGTTTTTTCTACCGCCTATAGTCAATTTTGAGAAATTCGAAAAATGACTCAAATAAACAAGCACGTATTCAGGATGAATTTTCGGGGGGGGGGGGGGGGGGGGGGGGGGG
>JAIUCT010000016.1:1865499-1879397 GCA_021307375.1 Tetraneura akinire | reverse complement strand
TATGTGAACATCCAAAAAAAATTTCAGGTCTCTATCTTAAAAATTGCTTGAGTTATCGTGAAATATAGAAATCGAATTCGTCGAAATTTCATTTTTCGCGAAAAATGCAGTTTTTTCGTCATTTTTTCGCCGTTTTTTCTACCGCATAGCGTCAATTTTGAGAAATTCAAAAAATGACCTAAGTAAAGTACCAACTACGTTCACTTTTCTACCGGAAACATACCCTATTCGTGAAAATCGGAGCATTATTTCGGGTAGTATTTTTGTACACAGACATAAAAAAAAAAAAAAAAAAAAAAAAAAAAAAAAAAAAACAAAAAATAATCACACATCATTGTAAAACCAATACATTCTTCGCTTCGCTCAGAATCTAAAATTAAAAAATAAAACAGTATACCTCATAACTACTCATAAATATATACTTTTGGACTATGAATTTTACAGTATATTTTCATCGTCGTCACTTGACTCCCAATCGCTGTCATCCGGTAGCAATGTCATAATTATTGGCTCCAACGCACTGTCTCTCAAAATTTCTTTTTCATAATCTTCATTTTGTAATGTTTCGGCGTGTCTCACACACTTCTCCCAATCATGTTGAGTAACCGAATCTATTGCTTCGTGAGTCAACCTTTCTATATCCACCATTTTGAAAGTTTTATTGTTTTTTGTCAAAATCATCCAACTCCGTAACATTCTTTGCCCGTTTGTATGATTTACGTGGAGATATAAAAGAAGGGCCTGCTGCTTCAGGTAATTCGTCACTTTTCCTTACTTCTGAGCAAATACGCTGAATGGAGCGTTTAGATATTCCACAAGCCTCAGCAGTAATGTCTTGGGTTTGTTTGAAAAAATTTGTCGAGTTCACTTGTTTCCGATAATTTTTTAAAAAATAAATAAACATTATAAACGATTTTTTTACTCTGGCTATGAAGGTCGCTATCTTTAAATGACATTTTTATATTTAAAAAAAATATTAAATAATTGAAAAACCAACGTTCTCGAATAGTTATTAAACGACGTATATAATATTGTAGCGTAAATCAACAAACGACCGATGCGTACACACTTTACAGCTACATTGACGCTATAACACAGTAACATATTATAAAAACGGAGAAAAAAACAGGCTCAAGCAGCTGTAAATACATCAATACACACACAACAATGGAATGGAATGTGGTCCACAGAAGGGACAAACATTTGAAATTGAATTGAAGCGTCAATATATACGTATATATTGTTACGCTGCCGTTCCAGACCGCAGCAGGTGGTCGCATAGAATGAAAACCATTGTCTACACGGCGGGTGTGGTTCGGGGTACGGCGGCGGCCAGCCGCCAGTTTTCGTTGCGTAGACTATAATGCGAAGAATGAATTGGTTTTACAATGATGTGTGATTTTTTTTTTTTTTTTTGTTTTTTTTTTTTTTATGTATGAAAACAAAATTACGACCCGAAATAATGCTCCGATTTGCACGAATAGGGTATGTTTCCGGTAGCAAAGTGGATGTTGTTGGTACTTTATTTAGGTCATTTTTCGAATTTCTCAAAATTGACCCTAAGCGGTAGAAAAAACGACGTAAAAATGGCATTTTGCACGAAAACTGAAATTTCGACGAATTCGATTTTAATATTTCACTATAACTCAGGCAATTTTTAAGTTAGAGACTTGAAAATTTTTTTGAGTGTTCACATAGCTATTATTATATATGTGGTAAAATTTTGGAACCGTTATGTTAATTTTTCTACAAAATATTGGACTTTGAATATTTCGTAAAATTCTTGTTTTTACGTATATAATGTTTGATAAAATTAGCAATTTTTGGTATTTAGGTCTGAAAATTTTACTGAAGTATACTTACATATTACTTAACATCATACTAAAATATTATAAAAATTCCAAGTGACAATTTTTTTTTATAGCTGTTTTAAGTTGATATTTCTAGTTCAATCGAAAATTATAATCTGACTGATCTTCGCTCAGAATCGTTTTTTCGAATGCAATGGTTTATCATTGCATTCAAATTCAAATTAAAATTAAACACTATGATTTGCACACCTGTATCCCATGCGGCAAGAGTATCAGCTCGTTTAATTTGATTTTTTGGGTTTTGTTAATAATTTTGATTATAAATAGGAATTTTTACGATTTTAACCGGTATTTAAAATCGATTTTGATACCGGTTTCAAGCCCTGGTATTTTTATGACATTACAGTGTGAACATATTCTATTTATGACGTGCCGTTACCGATCGATTCGAATCGATGCGAACACGCCTATTTGGAGAAGTCGGCTGCCCACAACGTTTCTTATGTTTTTTCAGAGTATAGAATTATGAATACAATATAATATATTTATTTTATCTTTATTTCTATTTATTTAGTTAATGCATTATGTGCTGGTATGTTTTAATGTTAAAACCTAACCTTAATTTTAAAATATTTAAAATGTATCATAATTAAATTTTAGGAAATAAATACATTAAAATTGAAATTCTTACTTATTAATCGTCCTTTTGTGACCAATTATATATTAATTATATATTGCTAAATATTATAGTGTTAGTGTTAAAATCAAATAAATGGTATAATTATTATGTAGAATACTATAATTCAAATTTCTTTTGATTTATTTAAGTAACTTATTAAATAACAAATTTAGAATAATTAAACAATTGTAGATATTTTATATTTAATCTATAAATTGGAAAAAAATTAAAAACATTTAGGTATTAATTGTAATAAAAGTTTAAAATAACTAATTTAAATTAACTCTATAAAAAAATTAAAAATATGTTTGTTTTAAAATGTTTTTTATTATTATTATTATTATTATTATTATTATTGTTATTGTTATTGTTATTGTTATTGTTATTGTTATTGTTATTGTTATTGTTATTGCTATTGTTATCGTTATCGTTATCGTTATCGTTATCGTTATCGTTATCGTTATCGTTATCGTTATCGGTATCGTTATCGTTATCGTTATCGTTATCGTTATCGTTATCGTTATCGTTATCGTTATCGTTATCGTTATCGTTATCGTTATCGTTATCGTTATCGTTATCGTTATCATTATTATTATTATTATTATTATTATTATTATTATAATTATTATTATTATATTATTTATATCACTACTTTAGAGCTTCATTTAGATACTTTGCAAAAAATAAGATAGTTAATGTCTACGAGTATATAGCAATTTATTAATATAATTATATCAGTACTCAAAATTCTTACCTAATTAATATAATACTTTATTATATTTTACCTATATATGTAGATGAAATCATCAGTGATTTTAATAGTAAGTAGGTTCAAATTATTCCTTAGTATATTTTATATCATAAGTAGTAAATATATTAATGCATAATGTTATTTAAAGATATTTGGATTAAAAATATTAAATAGGTACCTACCATAATTTTATTTCTACATCATAATAATTATGTTTTCTTTATAAAACCAATATTAAAACTTTAATTAAATAGTTAATAAGTATATTTTTTTACAATTAATAAATGAAATACAAGTTTTAGTAAAAGCGTGGTACCCATATGAAATTTTTTTTAAATTATTATTTCAACAAAACTATTTATTTTATTCTATTTGATACACGGGTTGACCCTTTTAACAATTTCTACACAGAAAATAAATGTATATGTACCTGTAACTTAAATATTACTGTTATTTAACTTTACTTAATTATAGATACCTAGATAATATTACATATAATGATGAAAGAACGACACAGGAATCTATTATTTTTAATAAACTTCCAATAATCATAAGAATTACTTTTCAATGTATTATTATAATTATTATAATACACAAAACACTATAAAATTAATATTGTTATTTTTCTTTAATTTATAAAATAATTTGTATAATAATGTATATTGAATTTGAAAATAGTCAATTTTAAAAACGTAAGATATTGTTAACACTATAGGTAATAATTTAATATTCCGTTAAAATTACAATTCATTGTTATCTGTTACAAATTAGTTATTTATTTTATTATTGTAATTTTGTTAATGTCTTCTTTGACTTGTTTCATAAGACATATTGTTCATTTAATCTTCTTTTGTATATTATAATCAAATTTAATTCCCACCATGGTGTTATAACAGTTGCTTGATATTAAATTTGTAATTTTACTTTTAGATTGCGCACAAGACATAACATGACTATTTATACTTGTAAAATGAACATTCATAATAACATTATACATTTATTATTTATACGTACCTATTAAAGATTAATCTATTACCTATAAAAAAAAAAAAAAAATTATATATTTAACTAAGATGTTTAATTTTACTCTAATATATGCATAATATTATATTTATATATGAAAATTGTACTTTAAAACAATAAAGTGTGAACTATGACTAACCTGCGCTACATTTATTTTCAGAAATTATTAATATTGTTGATGGTAGTATAGTATATTCCAGAAATAACAGTAAGTAAGAATATGGATGATGGGTATAATCGTAAAAATATAACAATATTATATTCCACATCACGTATCAGTCTAATCGGTATCAGTTGAATTCAGGACCGAATTAAAGTTTTTATCAATTGTATACTTATATATTTTTTTTTAAAAAGAAGTATGTTATATTTGCAACATAAGTATATAAATAATTAATATAAAAACAACAGATCTTACTTTTCAAAAAAAATTTTCGACTGAAACTGCAGTTTATACAACTTAAATGGTATAGTAGGTAATTTTATGAATTATATTTTCATTTTATTTATTTACTTGATTAAAAATAAATTTATATTTTTATTCAATCAGATAACATTTACGATAGTAAGTATAAAATTAATAAATATTTACATCAAATTTGAACAAATTGAATTAATTAGGCATCAGGGGTGTATTTAGAAATTTTTAATGAGAGGACACAAAAAAAGGGGGGAACACTGAATTAAAATGATTTAGCTAGTAGATAATATGACATAGCAGTGAGGAGTGAGCCAGTGAATTTTACAACAAAAATAACAGAAAACACAGATATAGAATTGAAATTTAATTTTTAATTTATAACTTATAAGTAAAAAATAATTAAGAACATTTTTATAGGTTTGTAGTAGAGGTGTAAAAATAAAATTATAAAAGCTAAATACGCCTAGGTTGTTTATTAGCATATACATCAACTACTTCTTCTGGGCTTATACTTAGTTCTAGATGTATATTGACTATTCAGCAATGTCAATCCATTCATTCAATCCTCTCCCATAGCTGATCTTAAGTAAGTTTTAGTTCTCGTAAGAGAAGAAAATGACCTTTTGATTATGCGTGTAGTTACAGGAATGTTTGCAAATAGTATTAACAATATTTTTATATTTGGATAAAAATTTATGAGTGAAGAAGATAATGTTTCCATAGCAGTGGATGGTAGTTCAATGAATGGTTTTTATTTCCATATTGTAATCCAAGTTTTTAATTCTCCTTCTAATTCATTTAATGTACCTGGTCAAGATCAAATGTTAAAAAGTAATGCTACATTTAAAATTTTCGTAACACTATAGTTACAGAATGTAGGTATGCCTTTTAAATTAAATATTTTATTATTTCTTGTTAAAAATCTATGTTCCGTTTCAGATATTAAAAAATTTAGGTATAGGTAATAAATAGAAACACTATAATAACTCTGAGGTGAACCGATTCGATTCTAGTGATATACTCATATTAGAGCGATTAAACTATTTATTTATTATTCGAGATCGTGGTATCTTGACATTAATGTTGTATTCATTAGAAAAATCTTGAGCTTTTTAAAAAAAATTGTAAAATTATTTTCATTTCACTAAATTTTCAAAAAGTTAAAGTTTCTGCTTCAGATATATCAAAAGGAGATTCAAGTTGCCTTGATAAAGGTTCTATATAACTCGTGGAATAAAATAATTTGTAATGTTACTAACAAATAAAATCTTAGTATTGAGCTGTATAGTCCATAAAATTTTGTCTACTTTATAGTAGCAATGAATAATAAAAAAAAAAGAGCTGATACTCCTGCCGCACAGGATACAGGTGTGCGAATCATAGCGTTTATTTTACTTAGAATTTGAATGCAATGATAAACCATTGCATTCGAAAAAACGATTCTGAACGAAGTTCAGTCAGATTATAATTTTCGTTTGAACTAAAAATATCAACTTAAAACATCTATAAAAAAAAATTGAGATTAGGGATTTTTCCAATATTTTAGTATGATGTTAAGTAATATGTAAGTATACTTCAGTAAAATTTTCAGACCCTAATACCAAAAATTGCTAATTTTATCAAACATTATATACGTAAAAACGAGAAATTTACAAAATATTCGAAGTCCTATATTTAGTAAAAAAATTTAAAAACGGTTCCAAAATTTTACCACATATACGTATATAATAGCTATGTGAACACCCAAAAAAATTTTCAAGTCTCTAACTTAAAAATTGCCCGAGTTATCGTGAAATATAGAAATTGAATTCGTCAAAATTTCATTTTTCTACCGCTTATAGTCAATTTTGAGAAATTTGAAAAATGACCCAAATAAACAAGCACGTATTCAGGATCAATTTTCGGGGGGGGGGGGGGTTAAAAATTTTTAATATATGAAGTAAATATAAATGATTATATTATACGTAGTTATATATGTAGTTAGTCTGTTATATTATAAATATAAAACTACTTTAAAAATTTCGGGGGGGGGGGGGGGGGGTGAAACCCCAAAAACCCCCCCGGGAAACGGGCTGAAAAAAAAAAAACCCCCCACATCCCCTTTTACATCTGAAACTCGCTATTGGTGAAAATCGGAGCGTTATTTCGGGTAGTGAAAGTGTTTTCAGAGTATTTATACCTATGGATTCTAAGATTTTCGTTTTCCTAAAAATATCAACTTTAAACAGCTATAAAAAAAAATTGAGACAATGGATTATTCTAATATTTTAGTATGATGTTAAGTAATATATAAGTATACTTCAGTAAAATTTTCAGACCAAAATACCCAAAATTAACAATTTTATCACACATTATATACGTAAAAACGTGAATTTTACGAAATATTCAAAGTCCTATATTTTGGAGAAAAATTAATGTAACGGTTCCAAAATTATACCACATATATATAGACGCTATGTGAATATCCAAAAAGAATTTCAGGTCTCTATCTTAAAAATTGCCTGAGTTATCATGAAATATAGAAATCGAATTCGTCGAAATTTCATTTTTCGCGAAAAATGCAGTTTTTTCGTCATTTTTTCGCCGTTTTTTCTACCGCATAGCGTCAATTTTGAGAAATTCGAAAAATGACTTAAGTAAAGTACCAAGTACGTCAACTTTGCTACCGGAAACATACCCTTTTCGTGAAAATCGGAGCATTATTTCGGGTAGTATTTTTGTACACAGGCATAAAAAAAAAAACAAAAAATAATCACACATCATTGTAAAACCAATACATTCTTCGCTTCGCTCAGAATCTAAAAGATAGATGAGCTGATACTCCTGCCGCATAGGATATAGGTGTGCGAATCATAGCGTTTAATTTTAATTAGAATTTGAATGCAATGATAAACCATTGCATTCGAAAAAACGATTCTGAGAGAAGTTCAGTCAGATTATAATGTAGGTATTTTTTAAAATATTAACATTTTTTATTAAATATTTAAAACGCAAAATTTTATCACACATATAGTACATAAATGAACACTCTATATAATTTTTGAATAATTAAATTTTCAAAATTTTTAAAAAATATTTGGCAATTTTATTTAACATTATTGTTAAATATTGTAATATAATAAGAAAAATCCATATAAAGAATTTAAATATTGATTTTACTGAAATTTCAAGTTAAAACGGCTATAAAAAAAATTGAGTATAGAGATTTTTCTAATATTTTGATATGGTGTTAAGAAATATGTATAAATATTTGAGTAAAATTTTCAGACTTTATATCATAAATTGCCAATTTTATCAAACATTATAATACATAAAAACGTCGTTTTTTCTACCGCTTATAGTCAATTTTGAGAAATTCGAAAAATGACCTTAATAAAGTACCAACTACATCCACTTTTCTACCGGAAACATATGCTATTCGTGATAATCGGAGCATTATTTCTGGTCGTAATTTTGTTTTCAGGCATAAAAAAAAAGACACTTCACATATCATTGTAAAAACAATACATTCTTATCTAAAAATGTATCTAAATATATTCGCTTCGCTCAGAATCTAAAACAAGCTGATACTCCTTCCGCAGGGACATAGGTGTGCAAATCATAGTGTTTAAGTTTAATTACAATTTGAATGTAACGATAAACCATTGCATTCGAAAAAACGATTCTGAGCATAGTTCAATCAAATAAAGTAGAAATTGATTAAAATTTTGACATTTTTTATGAAATGTTTAAAACCCAAAATTTTATCACACATATAGGAACCATAAGGGGTACACATACAGAACATAAATGTACATCCTATAAAATTTTCAAGCACCTAACTTGTTTGTTGTCATTTTTTCTACCGCATAGGCTCAATTTTGAAAAATTCGAAAAATGACCAATTACATCCAATTTTCTACTAAAAACCTATACTATTCGTAAATATCGGAGCATTATTTTTTATCAAAATAATGTCTTCATACATAAAAATAAGAAAAATCTATATAAATAGGTAATTTAAATTTTGATTTTACTGAAATTTCAATTATAAACATCGATAAAAAAAAAAAATATGAGCCTGGGATTTTTCAAATATTTTGATATCATATTAAGTAAATTGTCAGTATACTTCAGTTAAATTTACAGACAATACAACCCAAAACTTCCAATTTAATCAAACATTATATACATAAATACGATAATTTAACGAAATATTCAATGTTTCCTACCTACAAGTATATTTTGTATAGAAACTAACATAACGGTTTCATAAATTTATCACTTATATTCAGTACTAATGTTTCTAACTTCAAATTTGCTCAAGTAATAGTGAAATATTGAAATCGAAATCGTCGAATTCATTTATCGTGAAAAATGCCATTTTTTCGTCGTTTTTTCTACTGCTTAGGGTCAATTTTGAGAAATTCGAAAAATGACCTAAATAAATTACCAACTACATCCACTTTCCAACCGGAAAACTGTATTCGTGAAAATCGGAGCATTAATTCGTGTAGTAAAAGGGTCTTCGGACATAAAAAAAATAAATAAAAAAACAAAAAAATAATAAAATAAACGGCGGTCACTCATCAGCTGTCGATGCCTGGCTACGGTGCTTAACACCTTAGGTAGCTTTTGGGAATATTACGCCAACTACATCACACATCTCCCATAGAGCCATAGTTTTTGTGAATGCCGTTTTTTTGACCTTTTTTTCATAGTATTTTCGTTTAAATTAAAAATATCAACTTTAAACAGATAGTCATATAACTAATTTCAATTACCTATTCATTTAATAATTAATATTACTATATGTTTATATTATATTATTACACTACAATATTAATTTTTAATAAAATACATATTAGGAAATATGTTTTAAATGCAATTAATAATGGTCAAACTTACATTTATTATTTCAGAAAATACGACACCCACTGATTTATTAAGAGCGATATTCAACAAAAAAAGTATTTTTTCTTTTTAAACAAATTTATATTATATAATATAAACTTCATACGACTTATATTCAACCACTACTATACCAATATTAATTTTCATTATATTTAATATTATAAATATAACCCCTCAGGGGAATCACTTTAGTGATACTGATATAGCTTACCCGGGACCACGAACTACCCTCTCCATAGGTATAATGTAGTTAGCAAAAGGCTAATTACAATTATATAATACAACAGAAATAACAATCTACAATAGAATATTGAGAAGTTAGCAAGATTTAAAATGACACAACGGGAAGCAAGAAACATATAGGTACCTAAAGATATAAAAAACAAAATATTACAAAACATGCTTAAGGGGGCTAAACAAAATTTTGTTGTAGTCATAAATGACACAAGATACCTATATAAAAAGTTTAAATTATTAAATAAGAATTATAAACATCCCGAAAAAAATTAATAACCGATAAAAAGTTAATAACATAATATAGTTGATAAAATCTAATATTTAAAAGTGTATTATGATTTAAATTTTTTAATAAATATTATAATCTATAAACATAGCATAATATTAACCTAATCTATATTATATAAAACCTAAAAACAATACAAAGATATTGTTAGATAAAGTATAAATATAATATAAATAGATAAATAGAATGTATAGCTGATTAATTATTGTACAAATCAAATTTGTATATTCATTGTATATATCATGAACAATATTACACATTATAATGAAAAGTTTGTATTAATTACTCCAAATTTAATAACTGAAATTAACATGTTTAAATGTATTAAATTTAAAAAAATTGTATTTAGATAATTGATTAATAATATAATAATTTAAATTATAATTTTCCATTATAAATTATAAAATAAAAAAAATCAAATGTAGCCTATGTAAATTTACACTTTTTTATAAGAAGTGCATTTGTAGATAATATTAAAATTTATTACTAAAAACCACAAATAATTTATGAAATTATACATATAATTATATATTAATTATTATTATAAAGTCATAAATCTTTATATCAAAAAGAAAATAGTATGAATAACATATTAAGAATATTATTACCTATAACAATTAAATATAAGAATTTAAAAAAAAACAATGCTATAAACAAAATCAAATTAATATCTAGTATTTTTTACATTTAGATAAAGGATATCTATTTAAAAAATCTGTTAGAAGTAATAATTTTTTTTCAATATTAAACTTATTAGTTAGTAAAACTATATTCATTTTGAATTAAATATTATGTTATATAAACGTGTATTTTAAATTTACAGACAATGAAATATTTTCAATATTTCAATACATAGGTGTCAATCCATCTAAAAATTATGAACCTATTACATGTAAGATATAATACAAAATATATACTCTTATAATAATACATATAGGTATTTATATACTTCATGTCATATTATTAATTATTATCTTGTGAATGAGTCAATTAACTATCAATTAATAAAATAAAGTAATATGAATATAAAATTATACATTAATTATTATTATTCCTCACTTTAATATAAGAAAAGAAGAGCTTATACTGCTGTGGAACGTGGAAGGGATACAGGTGTAAAGATGATAATGTTGAAATTTGATTAAAATTTGAATGGAATGATAAATCATTACCTACATTTGAAAAACAATATTGAACAAAGTTCATCAGATAATATATGTATTGATTAAAATTTGTACTTTCATAAAGTATCTACGTTCAATATAAATTACAACAAAATCCCTAAATGAGTCATCCAATTATCCAATTACCCAAATCTTACAATACTTTGCTCAAAATCGTCTTTCGAATATAATGATTTATCATTTTATTCAAATTTCAATCAATATTCAACAATATCCTGTATTCCTTCCACAGCAATATTAGAAAGATCCTTTAAACAGCTACGAAAAAAGAAATTGTAAATGTAATATTCACAATTATTTGAAACTGAGTTAAGTAATAGGTATTTATTTGAGTTTCATTAAAAATTTTAAAATTTTTTGTTAGTTTTATTTAACAATATTGTAATATATTGAGAAATATTAAGAAAAATACATACAAATACTATAAAATTATACCTAAATATCTATTTTACTAAAATTTAAATTTTAAACACACATTAAAAAAGAATGAGAATTGAGAGTTTTTTAATATTTTATTTACATGTAAAGCAATGTATGGATATACTTCGTAAGAATATTCAGACCATGAAACCCAAAACTGCCCATTTTATTAACATTTATTTATTATTTAAACATATATAGATTAAAACGACAATTTTAGTAAATATTTAAAGTTCTATATATTGTAAAAATATTAATGAACGGTTCCAAAATGTTATCACATATATATATACCTACTAGGTACTCGTATTTATATAAATATATATCTGAATATTCAAAAAAAATTTGAATTTTCTAAGTTTTTAATATTGTCCGAGTTATCGTAAAATATTGTAATTGATTTAGTCAGAATATTAATTTTCGTGAAAAATACTATAATTTTGCCATTTTTAATAGTTTTTTTATATCGCATAAAATCAATTTTGAGAATTTCGGAAATTGAACCAAATTAAGTTCCAACTAGACAATATTTTCTATCGGAATGATATTTTATTCGTGAAAATTAGATCAATACATCGAGTAGAAGAAGTGTCTACATATAGGTGTAAGTCATAGTGTTTAATTTTAATTAAAATTTGAATGTAATGATAAATCATTGCATTCGAAAAACGATTCTGAGCGAAGTTTAGTCAGATAATGTAAATATTGATTAATATATTGCCGTTTTTTCGTCATTTTTTCGTGGTTTTTTTACCGCTTAGGTTCAATATTGAGAAATTCGAAAAATGACCTAATAAAGTACCAACAATATCCACTTTTCAACTGGAAACATATGCTGTTTATGAAAATCGGAGCATTATTTCGGGTAGTATAAGTATCTAAAAAAAAAAAAAAAAAGAAACAAAAAAACAAAGAACTGAAAATATCAATTTTAAACAGCTATACCTAAAAAAAAAAAAAAAATGAGACTAGGGATTTTTCTAATATTTTGATATGATAATGTTAATTAATATGTAAATATACTTCAGTAAAATTTTGATACCTTAATGCCAAAAATTACTAATTTTATCAAACATCATATACGTACATAGAACCGAAAATTTTGTGAAATATTCAAAGTCTTATATTTTATAGAAAAATTAACATACAAATTTGAAAAATTTTACCACATATATATATATAATAACTATGTGAATAACTAATAAAATTTTCAAGTTCTTAACTTCAAAATTGCCAGAGTTATTGTGAAATACTGAAATCGAATTCATCAAAATTTCAGTTTTCGTGAAAAATGCCGTTTTTTCTACAGCTTAGGGTCAATATTGTGAAATTCGAAAAATGACTAAAAAAAAGTACCAACTACATCCAATTTTCTACTAAAATCCTATACTATTCGTGAAAATCGTAGCATTTTTTCGGGTAGTAAAAGTCTTCACTCATAAAAAAAAAAAAAAATAAAGACACATTGTAAAACCAATACATTTTTGGCTTCGCCCAAAATCTAAAAATAAGGCACACATCTTTGTAAAACCAATACAATTTTGTCTTCTCTCAAAATCTAATAATATATTTATTACAATTATCTTAGATTACATCTTATCATTATGTGTTTATATGATAAATTGAATTGTCTAAATTGTATGAATTATTATAATATTATGTTAAGTTAATAAGTTATATAGGTTAGGTATATATGATACTAAGTGAAGCAAATAATGTCTAGGTTATACAATTATGAGTTTATTTCTTATGAATGGAAGCACAATATTTGGTGTAGTAAAAGTAGTCATATTACCATGAATACAATATTTGGCTTTCGCTAGAATATTAAAACTAATTGTTACCGTTTTATTGTCATTTTTTTAATCTCTTTTTTTTTTTATATTATAAAAATGTGATTGATAAATGATAGAAAAACGGTAAAGTTGAAAAATTCATTTTTTGTCCGACTTGATTTTAATTGTATTATACATTAGACATTAGAAATATAATAGGTACTACTCTAAATACTTGAAAATTTATTGAATTTAATATAGATATTTTACAAATATGAAAAATTATTACAGTTATTTTAAATCTAAATATAGAACTTTCAAAATATTTAAAATATCATATTTTTTTCTAACCAATATTAAATAATATTGGCAGTTTAAGTTTTAAGGTATAAAAACTAAATCAAAACATAGTCATAAT
>JAIUCT010000016.1:1823466-1850125 GCA_021307375.1 Tetraneura akinire | reverse complement strand
GTCTGAAAATTTTACTGAAGTATACTTACATATTACTTAACATCATACTAAAATATTAGAAAAATCCCTAATCTCAATTTTTTTTTATAGCTGTTTTAAATTGATATTTTTAGTTCAAACGAAAATTATAATCTGACTGAACTTCGCTCAGAATCGTTTTTTCGAATGCAATGGTTTATCATTGCATTCAAATTCTAAGTAAAATTAAACGCTATGATCCGCACACCTGTATCCTGTGCGGCAGGAGTATCAGCTCTTTTTTTGTCGTTTTTTCTACCGCATAGGGTCAATTTTGAGAAATTCGAAAAATGACCTAAATAAAGTACTAACTACAATAGTACATCCACTTTCCAAACATATGCTTTTCATGAAAATCGGAGCATTACTTCGGGTAGTTAAAGTGTTTTCTGACATAAAAATAAACGACACACATCATTGTAAAACCAATACATTCTTCGCTTCGATCAGAATCTAAAACTACCAAAAATTATGAAAAAAAGGAATCCTTTACTAAAAAAAAAACGTAAAATTTTGAAAAAATTTGAAAATTTGATTAAAGCATATTTCCTCACTGGTTAACATGTTTCCAAAATATTAAAAAAATCTCAAGTTTAAATTTTTTATAAAAAATAAATTTTAAATTTTAAATTTTAAATTTTTTTTAAATTTTTAAATTTTTTTATTTTTTATTTTAAGTTGCAATTTTAGTTAAATCGGTATTTAAAATATTTATATGGATTATTCATATTATATTTCAATATTAGATTAAGAGCGAAGCGAATTATGTATTGGTTTTACAATAATGTGTCTTTATTTTTTTATTATGACTGAAAACACTCTTACTACTCGAAATAACGCTCTGATTTTCACTAATAGAATAGGTTTCCGGTTGAAAAATGGATGTAATTGGCACTTTATTTTAATCATTTTTTGAATTTCGCCCTATGCGATAGAAAAAATGACAAAAAACGGCATTTTTCACGAAAACTGAAATTTTGACGAATTTTATTTCAATATTTCATGATAACTCAGGAAATTTTGAGGTTAGACTTCAAAATTTTATTGGGCGTTTAAATAGATACATTATTTATGTGACAAAACTTTGGAACTGTTACGTTAATTTTTCTACAAAATGTAATAGAACTTTGAATATTTCGTAAAATTCTCGTTTTTATGTTTATAATGTTTGATAAAATTAATGGGTTTCAATGTCTGAAAAGTTTACTAAATTATAATAACATATTACTTAACATGATATCAAAATATTAGAAAAATCCCTTTTCTCATTTTTTTTTTTTTTTTTTAGTTTAAAGTTTAAATTTCAGTTAAATTAATTCCTATTTAAAGTATTTATATGGATTATTCTTATTATATTTCAATATTTTACAATATGTTAAATAAAATTGTTTTAATTTTATTGAAGCCTAAATACATTTTACTTGACTCAGTTCAAATTAATTGTGTATTATTACATTTACGATTTTTTTGTTTTTGTTATTCCTGTTTAAAATATAAAAAGCATGGGAAGGGATTCTGGTGTGGAAGGTTACATGTGTAAAGAAAATAGTGTTGAATATTGATTGACATTTGAATACTATAAATCATTACATTCAAAAAACTACTCTGAGATAAGTACTGTCAGATTTGGATATTTAGGTAACTCATTTAGGGGTTTTATGATAAATGATTTATATTGAACTTAAAGACTGATAAATCTAAACATTTTAATTGGTACATCGTACATATATTATCGGATGAACTTCGCTCAAAATCATTTTCACGAATCACGAATGTAATGATTTATAATTTCCTTCAAATGTAAATCTAAATTCAACACCATCCGCTTTACATCTATATCCCTTCCTTTGCTTTGTTAAAATAATGTTACGACAAATTGAAAAAAAAAATTTGAAAATTTTATTGAATTTCAAATAGGTACATAAACAAATACTAAACTCAGTTCTAAATTATTGTGAATACTGAATAGGTACAACGCTAACCTGTTTTAAAAATAAATAGAAGTGCTGACACTGCTGTGGAAGTAATACAGGTGTAAAAAGGATAGTGTTGAATTTTGATTAAAATTGGAAAGCAATGATAAACAATTCTGAACGAAGTAATGTGAGATTTGGATATTTACGCGACGCATTTAGGGATGCGCAATCAAAAATAAACGTATATTTACCTTTAACTCAAATAATATAATAGGTATATAGTTTGAGTAGGTATTGTTGTAATTTAGTTTTCTGTCTGGACAGATGTAAAACATTATGTAATATTATTTTATTTTAATAGGTACTGTACAAGAAAAAAATTAATTCGTTTAAAATTATAATAATATATAAGTACTTGATTATTAATTATTCTCAATTCATAATTAATGTTCTATAATCTATGTAATTAAGCCTTATTTACTAAGATTTCTGTTCATTAATTATTTCATAAAGAATGTTTCAGTAAGTTAACATAATATTATTAGTAAATTATTATTATTAGTATATTATTAGTTTTAAATAGGTAGGCATCGAAGGGATAGGTGGAGGACCTATTTTACCCCACTTCGACCACTGATAGTCATGAATATTTAGGTCAAACCTATACTTAAGGAGTGCCGGAGTTGGAATCGAAAATTAAACTCCCCCATTGTTGTTTGTTTTTATAAAACTTAATTTAGAAACTATGAAATACTTAATACCTTACATTATAATACTACGAGTATAAATATTCAATAATATGCTTGAGAACTCTCCTTCCTAAAAGACCACCTACGTATCATGGACCTGATATAGGTAATAGTAAAATATATAATTAGGGTGCATTACAAAAAGTCATTTTTCTATAATTTCTACATTTTACGTATTAAAATATATGAATCTTGAAAATAATTATTCTCTCTTTGTATCAAATATAATGAAATAATATATAATATAATTTCACAACATTATTTTAATATATAACAGAGATTGGTAACTGACAGCCCGCGGGCCGCGTTCAGCCCGCATACAAATTTTATCTGGCCCGCGTTATTTTTTAAAATTCAGTTCTTACTAATACAATAAAAATAAAATAATAATATTATATTAAAATTTATATAATTTAATTTCTTTGTGCAATTTAAAGAATAATATACCTAGTATTTAATTAATAATTTATTTACCTAAATTAAATTTTAAAAAATTTTCAAATGAACATAATATAAACATTTTATAATATTTAAAATTGTAATGAATCAACGACTTTATATAAAAAAATATATTAATTATATTACATTACGATTATATTATATAATATATGTAAAATAAATATTAATATAATTTATGATATGACCCGCAAGAGTTTAAAATTTAAAAAATTGGCCCTCTATTAGCTTAAACTTGCCCATCCCTTATATATAACATCATCGCGTGCTCAAGTAATAGGGTTTTATGTATATTTCTGTACATACGCTGTAAAATATCTGTTATTAATTATAAGCATTATAAACATAGGAATGTATGATTATTTGTATATTCTTGAAATATATAGAATTAAAAATAATTATTCTAAATTTACAAATTATAAAAGTTAAAACTTAATTAAAATTATTTTTCTATTTATTATATACCTAGTTCAATTATCAGAAGTTCAATACGAATATCCATTTAATTATTTCAATTTATATTGCAAGTATTATATTATTATATACATTATTGTACCTAGATTTAACTGTAATAAAATGAATTGAATTTAAAATAGAAACAATAATAATCAATGCAATACCAATAAGTTTTTAAATATTAATAAAATCTTATGAGTAAACAACCACATAGCCTCTTTATCTTATTTTTAATATTGAAGAACAAAACCAATTATAATATTATACCTTTACTCTATAGTCACGGAATATATACGAATATATGAGTGAAATTATTTCCAAATTACATAGTCCTTTATGAACTGCCCAAGAATGAAGGTATATTCTGACAGGTATGTTCTTTCTTAAACGGTATTATCATTTAAATGAATTTAATCCTTCGTAGTTCAAGTTTCTCTGTATTTGAGTATTTCAAAAAATATGATGCTATTGAACAAATAGCATAAGTACATATGAAGTAAATGTAAATGTAACAATACATATTATTTATTTATCTTGTATTAGAACAAATTGCTATCAAAATAACCATAAACATTGTTAATTATTGGTTGAACCAAATTCAATTTGAAAGATAGTTTCTCTTCTGTATATTCCGTGCTGAAATGATAAAAGAAACACACTATATATTATATAAGTAATAAAAAAAATATGTATATTATTTTTAAACACGCCTACTTAATTTAACTTTACCTAATTAGAATTAATTAGTTAATTAATTAATTAATTAGTATTAAATTTAAATTTATTTTTATATAATAATTATAAAAAAATTAACTTTTAAAAATTGTACAAATAATTTATTAATTAAAATATATTATATCGAGTGTTCCACTGTCCCCGATTTATTTAATCATTATAATATCTCCGCGAAAAATTATAGAATTATGTTTTTTCTTTAAATTATTATAGTTATACCCTACGAGCTACTATTACTTTATCTATCTTCTATCTATATTACTTTTTTTAATTTTATCATTTCGTAAAAATATAAAGTAAATAATATTTTATTTTTTTAGATTTGTGAAATTTAAATACTCGTATAGCTAGTTTATGATGTACCAACCTCCTAATTTAATAAAGATGCCGATTTTCATAAAAAAAAAAAAAAAAAATTAATTTGTAATATAAATATATAATAATAATTTTGTATCCATTATTTGTAATTATTTAATCATATATTTTTATCATGAATTTTAAAATTAATGAAATCAATATTATGATTATTATTACCTTGATAGTAATTTGGAGAATTCGAGATGAATAGATAATTAATCGAAAAATACTGGAAAGTAATAATAATAATGATAATAAATTAATGCTTATGTTAAAATATATTTTTTCAAAACATTATAATAATGTAAATAATAATTATAAAAAATTGCACATCACTAGTCACTACATCAGAATTATACATAATTACTTCAATAAATAAAAAAAATACATAAAAATCGACATCTTCATTAAATTATAAAATATGAGTTCTACCAATCAAAATTATCTACAATAATTAATAACTAATAAGTTGATAGATTTGGAATACGCTGCATAACTTTTGAATTTAATTATTTTTATATTATAATATAGTGGAGCAAAAAAATCAAACTGTATTAAAACTTATGTTGTATCATTTTAGTGAGTATTAAAAAATTATTATTTAGTAGATAATTTCAATATTTTTTATTTTTTACAACAAATTAATATTTACAACATATATATATATAATAATACCAGAAATATTGACAATTAAGAAATTATGACAATTATTTCCTAGTCAGTGATGTCAAAATAATTTAAAATACCTGATTTATTATTAATATTAGAGTATTGTGTACCTACATTATAATTTTATTATTAATAATACCTATATAAAAAATTTTTATTTTAAAAAGAATAATATAATTCAATATTTTTATTCTTCTTTATTTTTACAACTCAAACGTCCATGGCATTTTGAATTAAAAATGTTGGATGATGATTTTCATACACACATGTATTAAGTTTTATACATACGAGTATAAATAAATATATATATATATTTTTTTTTTTGTATTGGTATCTAGTAAATTACTATTTGCAGAAACTGTTTCTAAATCGAAATTTTATCTACTTGGTCTAACTTATTTTAAAACTATGGTAACATAAAATAATTTTACATATTCCACTGAGAGATCACAATAATTTGCAATCGTTATTCTAATATTAAACGTTGACGACTACGGAAGAATACTCCGGGAGTTGCAGTACATTATTATATACATATTATAATAATTGTAAATTTATGAACAAATTACACTAATACTGTTATTAATTCCTAAAATCTCCAGAAAACGTTTAAAAATTAGTTATAATTAATTCCTAAATCAGTTAAGAATTATCATCATTTTTTGAAATGACAACATTTCCAGTATTAATATTGCCTAGCAGATTCTATCTACAATACCTTAAATAATAATTATTATTATATCTCTAAAAAAAAAAAAAAAAATAGCTTTTGTTACATTATAATAAATATCCAAATTTATAATACTAATAATATTTTTAAGGTACCTAACTAATTCGTGTTAGTAATACATGTTATTAACTAATTACTAATTATTATTAATTTAAAGGTTTCTGTAGAATTTTACTGATCATAAATATATGCTATTTAATAAAATATAATCATAAGAATAAAAGATGAGCTTATACTCATGCCGCAGTAATATAGATGTGCAAATCATAGTGTTTAATTTTAATTAGAATATTAATGCAATGAAAAACCATTGCAATCGAAAAAACGATTCTGAGCGAAGTTCAGCAAGATAAAGTGGGTATTTTTTTAAATTTTGACATTTTTTTATTAAATATTTAAAACATACAATTTTATCACACATTTAGTACATAAATGAACACCCTATAAAATTTTCAAGTCTCTAAGTTCAAAATAATTGCTCATAAAATCCCTTATCACCTAAATGCCAATAGGTATAAAAAAATTTGTCAATATTATTTATCATAGTCTCTAACTTTAAAATTGACCGAGTTATCATAAAATATTGAAATCGAATTTATCGAAATTTCAGTTTTCGTGAAAAATGCCGTTTTTTCTTTATTTTTTGGTCGTTTTTTTTTACTGCTTATGGTCAATTTTAAGAAATTCCTAAAATGACCTAAATAAAATACCAACTACTTCTATTTTCCAACATGAATCATATCCTATTCGTGAAAATCGGAGCATTATTTCAGGTAATAAAAGTGTCTTTATCATGGTCGTAATTGGGTAGGGGGCAGGATGGGCTACAGCTCCCTCACAACCACTCGTAGCCCCCTAAAAGTGTAACCTACTAATTTATATTGAACTAGATTTCATATTCCAATTATTATATTAATTTAATTTTCAACTGTAATTTTTTTTATCGATAAATTAATATTCTATAGGTTATATTTTGTATTTATTTTTTCAAGATAATTATTAGTTATTACATATTACATGATATATAATATTTTGTAAAAACCTATAAGCCATAAGCCTATATAAAAATAAAATAGAATCATACACAATACAAATTAAACGGCTGGACGGCCGACTATTTACGGTGCTTTCTAAAAAAGAAATTATTTACATTACATTTCGTTTAAAATTTAAATTATGATTGTAATAAAATATAAAATGTAAAATATAAATTATTTTTTTTTTATATTTGTTATTTATTTATCTAAAATAAAATGACATTACTGATTAATTAGTTAGCTTAAAAAATATATATCTTGGGGCAATAGCCCTCTAGAAAATTTTATCAAACTACGCCCTTGGTCTTCATACATAAATAAAAAACAAAAAACAAAATCAAATGACACACATCTCAGAATCTAAAATTATATTTATACAATATATTAATCATTTTAATACACGCGCATTATATTATTAAATTTAATATGATAATAAATTTTAATAATTTATACTTATATTATATGAATATTGAAAATTATTTACTCCTATTGTTTATTTTTGTGAAAATTTAGTCTTGATACATTTTATATTGAACTAAATTACTAATATCTAAGTATTTACTATAAATTACAATTAAGTACGTTATTACAAATAGTATTTGTTAAATAATATGTATTAAACAAAAAACAATACATAGGCGCCGATAGATGGTAGTGACTGCTATCCTTTCTTTTTTTATGGGGTAGCAATATTATATATTTGTAACCCCACTAATTATCGTAATAGACGTATAAGTATGTATATAATAATTAACTATAAATAAATATTAAAAAATAGGATTATAATCCCAACAAAAATTTTTTCTTAATAAGTCATAAAGGTACTTTTTTTATCTATACAATGTTATATTAAGTATAATATTTATATTACAATAAAATTAACTAATTGATATCTAGACAAAAGTATTGATGCCGAAACATAAAAAAAATTTAATGAAAATTAACCTATGTCCGTATAAATTCCACTTTGGTGTAGTTACTATTATACTCTATGATTTTGTAAAATAGGTAATTGTATATATTCCATATTTCTTAAAAATTAGATGAATATAATATTACGAGTATAAATAAATATAATCAAATATATAATCATTGGCGGAAATCGGGGGGAGGCTTGAGGGGCCTTAGTCCCCCAAAGATCCTGACAAGCCCCCTTAAAAATTATTACCAAAGCATAAAAATGTAACTTAAATATTATTTAATGAGGAAAAAAATTATAACATCAAATAATAAATTGTTTTTAATTGTAAATTTGATTATAAAATATAAAATTTATAATAATTCAGTGTTGTACAAAGATAACCCATAATTTATCTAGATAAGATAATAGATAATTGATTTTAAATTTATCTAGATAAGATAAATAGATAAAATTTAAAATATTTTTATAGATAAAAGATAAAAATGATAACCAACTTTATCTAGATAAAAAAACAGATAATTAATATTAATATTGTATATCTGAGAATAGCAAAAATATTTTAGTTGGACATTTTTTCTTTTTCCCATGTTAGGAGTTTTGCATCAAGTATATTTTCTAATGAAGAAAAAACTGAAAAATGGGTATAAAGTATAAACACTTTATCATGTAAACCATTTTTAGCTGAAAATTTCCCGCAATTAAAATGCTTACCGTTGACAGATTTTATCGAGCCAACGTTCATACTCTGTAGGCCCCCACGCCCCACCCCCACATACATTATTGGAACAATAGAATCTGTTAATGTGTTATTACTTATTAATTATTTTCAGAGCGCGGTTTAAAATAATATTTTATGTCAACAATTTTTAAATCTTTGATTTTATATTAATTATCTAGATAATTATTCTCAGATAGCCTATTTATTTATCTAGATAAGATAAAAAGATACTTAAAATAATTTTTATCTAGATGAGATAAAAAGATAACTATATTTTATCTAGATAATGCACAACACTGATAATATACGAGTATATTACATTTTATATTTTTATATAGGTATTATTTAAAATTAAAAATTAGAATATAGAACACAGTTCAATTGATTTATTTTTCGTCCATTGAATAATAATTATTTTTATTGCCAATTTAGTATTTTTATTTGGAATACCTATAATCTCATATAATATTCTAAATAATACATTTATAGAAAAACCAAAACTGTCTATTGTGATGGTGCCTCGTGAAGTCATGACGCAATGGACGCAAAAATGTGGAAATGTTATCTATACACATCATATTGTATTTTACAGTTTTATACCCAGTATTGGTTAATAGGTTACCTATTACTTATAAGTTATAAGTTATAACTTATTAAAATCAAGGATGATGGTCTTAAAATAAAATAAATATTTTAATTTTTGTTATACATTATACAATGTGTATTTTATACAGTATTATATTATTAAAAATCAAATGTGAATAAAAAATTAGTTATAGTTTATTTTATTTTAAATGTATAGTTACCACAAACACGTTGATTTTAAATCCTGATAAATATTAAAAATTGATCTATTTATCCAAAATAAAAATTAATTAATTATATTATAATTATTATATACCTACACTTTACTTACCTAAATATAATATTATTATGTTTGTACTATGTATTTAAATACAAAATATTTTAAGTGTTTACGTGATAGTACCCATTATAAACTTAAATCAAAGTCAAACATGGCGTAAGTAACTTTTATATCCGATCTGACATACAAATTTCCAAAATTCATGTTTACTCACGTGTGTGAATTAATATTAATTACTCAGTATTTTAGTATTCAGTAGTTCAGTAAATTTAGAATTTATTAAGAGTTGGTTTTGATATCTTAACTACAGTTAGGTTTATGATGAAATATTGTAGCCCCCCCCCCAACTTCTTCAATGGATTTCCGCCTATGTATATAATATAATTATTTCAAAACTATTTGCTACCCCATTATATTTGGACGAACGGCGCCACTGATACAATAAGGTATTAAATATTATAATCAACCCATTTATCATAGTTTAAAAATATAGAGTTTATTTAATATTTTAGATTCTGAGCGTAGCGAATTGGTTTTACAATGATGTGTGTCTTTTTTTTTCATTTTTAAGTATAAAGACACTTTGACTAATCGAAATAATGCTCCAATTATCACGAATAGCATATGTTTCCGGTAGGAAAGTGGATGTAATTGTTATTTATTAAGGTCATTTTTCGAATTTTTCAAAATTGACCATAAACGGTAAAAAAAACGACGAAAAAACGGCATTTTTCACGAAAACTGAAATTTCGACAAAATCGATTTCACGCGCGATAACTCGTGCAATTTTGAAGATAAAGACTTGAACATTTTTTTGGGTGTTCACATAGATACTATAATATATATGTGCAGGGACGATCCGATGTAGGGTCATGGGGGGGGGTGGTGACACCCCCCCAGTCGGAATTTTTAAACATTAGTCGGCATTCGTCAAAATTATTTATTTATATTTATTATTATTATAAAATTTTAAAATATGAAATGTAAAATGTAATTATATTGGTTTTATGGTTTAATATCCAAAACTGTATAATTATTTTCGACATTAATAATTTATTATAATAAGTCGATAATATTAAAGTCGGACCAACGACCAAGTCATGCGGGTTGTTAAGCAAATTCGCGTCCGAATGCATTCGGTAGCAATCATTCGCGTTCGTTCGTGTTCGGTCTCTGATGTAAACGCGGCTTAAAAACCCGCATGACTTGGTCGTTAAGCCGCGTTTACATCAGAGACCGAATGCGAATGATTGCTACCGAATACATTCGGACGCGAATTCGCTTAATATTCGTTCGCACCGTTTACCTTCGTTTACATAATGCCGCGTTTACATCAGAGGCCGAACACGAACGAACGAACGTTCGGTACTTGAATTCGCACCGAACGCATAGATGTAAACGGTCCAGCGAAGGCGAACAAATGGGACCGAATGCTGTTCGCTCGTGTTCGTTAGCGTTCGCTAGTGGATCGTTAACATCAAAGATACTCGAATTCAATTTGAACAGCATTCGGCCCCTCATAATACATTCGTTAACTTTCGGGCGAACATTCACAAATATTATATTATACATTGAACTAACTAAATTAATTTAAAAACCTGGGAGCGAACGAACGAATAATGTAAACGAATGTAAACGGTGCGAACAAATATCAAGCGAATTCGCGTCCGAATGCATTCGGTAGCAATCATTCGCGTTCCTTCGTGTTTGGTTTCTGATGTCTGATGTAAACGCGGCTTTAGACGACACGAGCCGATAACAAAATAAGAATTCATTATTGTATTATTTGTATCATAATAATATAACATTATTTTTACGAATTTAATATCAAGCTGTGTCGTTATTGCATATTATCGTTAATTTATATTGTGAAGTTATAATTAATAACATTAAAGTTTTAAAATAATTTAGAATTCATAAAAATAAATGTTTTTTGTTAATTTTTAGTCGGCAAATTTATGGTAACCCCCCCCCCCCCCCCACGATGTTTTTTTAAGATCGTCCCTGTATATGTGGTAAAATTTTTGAACCGTTTGGTTAATTTTTCTATAAAATATAGGATTTTGAATATTTTGTAAAATTCTCGTTTTTTTGTATATAATGTTTGATAAAATTGGCAATTTTTGGCATTAAGGTCTGAAAATTTTACCGAAGTATATTTATATATTACTTAATATTAATTTAAAATATTAGAAAAATCCCAATTCTCAATTTTTTTTATAACCGTTTGAAGCTGATATTTTAATTTTTTTGTTTTTATGTCTAAAGACTTGTACTACCCGAAATAATGGTCCAATTTTCATGAATAGCATATGTTTCCGTTAGGAAAGTGGATGTTCTTGCTTCTTTATCTAGATCATTTTTCAAATTTCTCAAAATTGACCCTATGCGTTAGAAAAAATGACTAAAAAACGGCAATTTATTAATCAATACCTACATTATCTGGCTGAACTTTGTTCAGAATCATTTTTTCGAATGCAATAGTTTATCATTGTATGTATTCTAATTCTAATTAAAATTAAATACTATGATTTGCACTTTGCACACCTATATCCCTGCGGCAGGAGTATCAGTTCTTCTTTTTTCAATATGTATTGTACAATATAATAATGAATTATGTTTTAGATGAATTCAACTTGATTTGTAAGTTTGTATTATTTTATAATCAATGAAATACTGAAATATCTCTTAAAAAATGACCTATAATAAGTATAATCCAAATGTATTTAAATTTATTTACTTCATGTGTAGCTCCATGTGCTAAGATGTACCATTATGAAGTTCTAGAACAAGCTTGTATTAGTTTACTTGAAGGTAGGCCAAGTATAATTTTGTATAACTATATTTTTATTTTTTATTTTTCAATATTATCTAAATAATAATTAACATAAGACATAAGTAACTGGTAATTTATTTTTGCTAATAAAAAAAATAATATGTGTATATTGCTGTTCGTCATGACGTCATAACTTTCTTAAAACGCAATTATGTATATAAAAAAAAAAAAATGTTAAATACAATTTATGTTTTGTAATATATTTAGAAATTAAAACTTTAGTAATTTTGTAATAAGTTAATAATAGTTGGCTAATAATTTCAATCAAGATAAACTATGAAATTAATGTAAATATGTACACCAAAGTGTTTTCAATACTTATTGTTATTATATTCTATACTTAGTTTCATAGAGCAACGATACCTGTAAATGTCTAAATTCCAATATTCAAGTGGTGATATTTTGTTATTCATTTTTAATTTTCTGTATCCAAGAATAAATATTTTTTTTCGAAAATAATTATACACAGTTAAATTATAATTTTCAATCACATTAAAACCAATAGACAGTGATATCTAAAAATTTACGAGTAGGTGATTTTTTAGCTTATTATTATTAGGCTATGGTTGCTTCTTTCATTAAACATTGTCAATTAATAATTTATAATATTAAATATATAAATATATAGGTACCTACCTATTATTGCCGTTTGCGTATTTCATGTTTTGGTATTGGTTCTGACTTCTGACGTTTCGGACTTGTTGCAGTTGTTTATATATATAATATATATGCTCGTTGTTTTTTATCTTTGGAGTGTGTAATGTGCACGAATGGATTTCGTGACTACACTGATCCGAAACGTCAGAACCAAAACCAAAACATGTATAATTCATTAATTCCACAAACAGCAACAATATTATATTATTCCAATCCATGAAAGTTTAATCAATTAATAAATATATAAATGAAATGTACACTATACAATATAACTTATGATTTATCAACAATATATTTCTCAAATTAGGTATACGGTTAATTATATAATTTTAATTTTAATTTAATTAATATATATCAGGTACATACAATCCTGAGGAATGGTGTGATCATTGTAGCGAATGTACCTAACTGAAAAAAAATAATTAAGTATTGATATTTTTCTTAATAAATTATAATATATATATACCTATATCAGATAGTAAATTTGTAACATTTTATAATTATTATAAATTATAATTATTGATAATTACTATTTATTATTATTTAATAAATAATGATAAAATTATATATATAATAATACTTCTTATCGATTTCCAAAATTGTATTAATTTTAATTTTAAATATAACATTTATTTAATTTATATGTAACAATTGTATTTAAATTATAAAATATACATTTAATATAACGCTAATATAATAGTAATTTATTATACCTACACGAATTGTTTTTTATACACACATATACATAATATGTAATATGTATAATATATAAGTAGTAAAAGTTTAGATAGATATACTATAATATTATAATAATTATTAATAGATTTATAGCCTTATAAGTAATAAATTAGTCAATAACAATATGATTTGTGTTTTCAAAGAAAATAACATAAAAGAAATTTTAAATCATCAGCACAATGTATTTAAAAATAAAATAAATATTTTATTTTTAGGGAAATATATTATAAACACATATAATATTTATAGGAATTTTGATTTTAACGTTAACGTATTCGCAATAACAAATAAAATTTATATTAATAATTTTGTAGACATTTAGGTACAATAACGAGGTTTATCTGTTCATTAGATATGCTGATATTATATATTATATATGGAGACGCCTGGTTTGCACAGACATCGATGTTATATAATATATAATAAATAACTGAAAATAAATATTTACATTTAAGGGGATTCGAAGCGTCGATTTTCTTTCTCTGTCTAACACACATAAAAGATAGGGATTTAGACGTTTTCTACTTCCAACGTTACGATCGATCTAGTTATACGATAAGGGATCTGAAAACTGATTTGAATTCATTAGAAAGTCTACTTTAGATCGATTTTCCTACTTTTTTCATTTTTTTTTTTGTCCTAATTCTTCAAAAATTGAATATTTATAAATTTTTAAATAAAATTTGTTTCAACAACAATGAGAAGAAAATTTCAAAAAAGTGTGAAAGTCGATCTAAAGTAGACTTTCTTACGAATTCAAATCCGTTTTCAGAACCCTTATCGCATAACTATATCGATCGTAATGTTGGAAGTAGAAAACGTCTAAATCCCTATATTTTATGTGTGTTAGACAGAGAAAGAAAATCGATGCTTCGAAACGCCGTAAGCTTTATTTTCATATAGTAGTAAAAAATTTAAATGAAAATGTAAATACAATAAAAATAAAATTGTTTAGGGACAAAGACTCCAAGAGCCTATAATTGGTCAAAAATGTATATCCCCCTTATCAAAAAAGCTGAGAACGCCACTGTAGAAGCCTACCTTTCCTATACGTTAATCCAACGCTGGGTTCAGAGTACAGAACGAATCAGCATTCAGCATATCAATTACCTCAATGCAAATACGTCATATCTTATTTTGACGTGTGCTGTGCCAGGGTAGAGTGAATTGGGCATCTAAGTATGAACCTAGCAATAATAATAAAAAGTAGGAAATAGATATTAACAAACATCAAAGAAGGAAATTTGTTTATTTACGGTATATGTATGTAAATATTAAAATACGACTTTTATAATATACGAGTATGTTTGAGAAATGTCTGTGCAAACAAGAGCGTACATTTAGGGGCGCAAGGGAATAGCATGTCACCTTTTGAAAATTGTAGAACGGGTGTATTTTTATTATTTTTTATTATTAAATAATTATACTCTACGACTACGTGTCATGTAACAGTGTTACTACACTAAATCATACTACTAAATCATAAAGGATAATATTATGTTATCACGGTTAGAGAAAAAGTTCAAAAACACCAAATTTATTTAAAATAGCATTTGACTTTACAAAAACGCAATTTAAAATGATTATTTTAATTTTAATTTTAAAACATTATTTAAATAATTATCTTAAAAACATTGGGCATAATATAATATATAATAAAATGTAATCGCTTTTTTTTTTATGTTAAAGAATTTTTGGTACTCGCCCTAGATTTTGTCAGATGGGTGCTCTTGTGTGCAAATATGCATAAATAATATAAACAATAAAAACGGGGAAAACGTCGTCCAATAGTAGTCAAAAATCTCTTTGATGTACCGCTATTTTCGCAAACACGAAACACGTATGTGTGCGCTGTGTGCAACATTTGTAACACGTCCGCATCAACATTTCAGAAATGTTTTTAGTGAATGCTTTGTATTTGCGTGTGCACTGTATGCATTGGCGGAAATCCAATAAAATTTCAGGGGGGGCTAATATTTTTATGAAAAATATAAACCGTTTAACCATTTTCAATTAACCAAACGATTAAACGAGACACGACACACGAGTAAATTCGTAAATCGTAATCATAATTAATACCTAATATAATTATTGTGTAGGTATATCGTATATCATATTGACATAAACATTAAGTTTTATGGTTATGATTTATCAACTAATAAAGAATAATAAGGTAAAATCATAGACCTTATACTAGTATAAGGTCTATGGGTAAAATAAACTTATTTGGTCTTTGATATTGACAATAACAGTGTTATCGAGTCTTTAAAGCTTACACGTTTTGTACTTCCGTGGATAATTGATTCTGTCTGGTTAAAACAATAATACTCTAAATAACTACTCTATTTTTAAACATTACCATTATTATTGTACTGTTGTTACCTTGTGACATCTTATCGTATATAATTTATATTTTATACTATAATTTTAAATAATATTGATTATTGACTATTCTAAAATTATAAATTTCTGTTATTCATCAAATTAAATTTTTTTTTAAAAAATAGCAATCATTTTGCAAATATAATATAATATAATATTATTATGTTTTGTTATACATGTAAAACACTAGTACCTAATTTTTAGAAGGTTTAACCATGTACATGGGGGGGGGCCAAGCCCCCCCATTTCCGCCTATGACTGTATGTCATGTTTGCACACTATGTGGACGCACCTTTATATTTATAATTTTATAAATACGGGCGCCATAAACTTTAGGCTAAAATTGCCTATGAACAACATAAATTATTAGGTTTTTTATTGCCTACTTATAATTAGGTATTTTATTACCTACTTATAAATGTTCAATTTTACACAATTGTGAAATAAAATAAGCGCAAAACTATAAAATATTGCCCAAATACTAATTTATAAAAAAAAAAGTCAAGGAGGGAGATACGACACTCGTAATTACGCCACTGCGGGCGAAGGCAAACGCACTACTACAGTGAATAATACTGACGAAGTGACGAGTGACAGGAGACGCTTATGAATTATGGAACGTCATTTTTAACACGGGAGATTATTGGGAAGCGTTCTATCTTCTATAATCAATGTTGGGAAGTACATAGTCATGATCTGTGGATAAGGTAACACATTAACAAAAGATGACAATAGTCCAATATTATATATGTAGATATACAATTACTCAGGTTGTCGGTATCAAGGCCAAGGCCAGGGACATATTTACCCATTGGCTAACCAGGCCCACAGCCCTGGGCGGCAAATTTTATTATACATTTTTTTTTTTATAATACCTATATAATATAATAGCTAGGTAATAAAATTATATTTTTATCGAAAACCAAATTTTAATGGAAATAATACATTTTAAATGATATTCGTACATAAAGAATAAACATTTTAATATGTAAAAGAAGTTTCAGCTGTAAACACAGACGCACAATAATAAATTTTATCTTTAATCATAGGTATGTGTGCACGTATTATAAACCACTATCCAAGAAAAAGTTCGGGTTTTTACTATATTTAGGGAAAAATAATATTTTCCCCCGGAATCGGCTTATCGTCAATATTCAATATTAATAATTAACAACTTGAGATTGTGTTTAACATAAGATAATTTAAATAATTTTGCTATTCTTTGCATTGAAAATGAAATTTACAGACTAATTAATTTTGATGATATAATTCACGAATTTGCTTGTCAAAAATCGCAAAGGAAACATATTTAAATACAATTAACATTATAATTTATAATTATACTTATGTTATTTTAATATTATAAAGATACCTATATGTAAAGTAAATGTTTTCATAAAAAAATAAAATGTAAATACCTATTAATTACTATGTATTTATTTTTAATTATATAAATTCCCATAAAGTATACCTATATAAAATTATATTTTGGTGAGAGGGCCAGAGGGGCGGCCAAAAATATTAGCCTTGGGCCGTAAAAATTTGTAATACGTCACTGGCCAAGGCGTATCAATATTTTATTATTAATATATATTATTATTTATTATATATAATTATATCTAATCTGTGATTATACTCGTATTATTATAATTTATAATATTAATCAACCTGGGTGTGGGTCGTTATAAATACAGTCGATTACGGCACCAAACGTCACGTTTCATATTCAGCCATTCAGGCATTCAGGGAAATATGTCAATTTTATGACAGTCATAATTTAATATAGACTTATTTATTTTATTTTATTTTAATTTATTTATTTTGATGATCATTCTGTAAATCCAAATAAAATGTATTATTTTATAGTACAATAATATTTGTCTTTATTTTTTTAAACTAAGTGTATATTATTATTATTATTATTATTATTATTATTATTATTATTATTATCGGCTGAATGGTCATTTCCAAAATTAAAACTGGTAAAAAATTATTTAAGAAATACCATGTATCAAGAAAGACTAAATTATATATTGATCTTAAATATCGAAAGAGAACGGACTTCTGAATTAAATCTGGATAAAGTAATAAATAAATTTTCGGACAAAAAAGCCAGAAAAAAGAATTTCAAAATCTAAAAAAATATGATTATATTTCTTTTTTTAAATTCACAACAAATTATAATATACTATTAATATAGATATTTATTAATTTAATATAAATTAATATAAGATATTTTATATAATTTGTGATAACACGTTTGGTGCCGTAATCGACTGTATTTATAACGACCCCCTTAGTGTAAATGTTATCAGTTTATCACCTTATCTTCTCTACGAAGTTGTATTGTAATTGGATTGTTTGGAATGAAATTAATATTTTTTTAAATAATTAATATATACAATATACCTTATATTATATAACAGGTTTGCTTGTTTATTTATTTTGAATTAATATTGAAATATCAATAATTTATTTAACATATAATTATTATTTATTACAATGTTATATTGTAAACTAACATAGTAATAATTATTTTTAATTAATAATTCTGTACATTTATATTATCATTTCAATTTGCAATTCACTTGTAATTAAATAATAATAATTTTAAATATTTTAGTGTCATAACAAATTGTGAAAATAATAATTATTATAACACAACAAATAAGAATTCGATATTCATAAAAATTGGTAATTAGTTTATGCATGGTATACTGAAAATATTTAAACACTATGTAAGTACTTTTTTATAATATTATTATAATATGTTAGAAAAATGTCTGTAAAAGTGTGCAATAATAATATAAATTATAGTTATTAACATTAATTATTACCTGTAATAAACACATAAATACCTAATTTAAATGTTTTAACATCTTTTTCTTCATATTTTGTTCAAAAAGTAACTGGGTAGGTACTATCTAAATAGGTAGGTGTATCAACATATAATTTAACAAAAATATATTTATTTAATATGTATTTATTATAAAATTTTATAACTTATGGTCATTAAAATATTAAACAATACCTACTGTGTTAGGGAATAGGTACTTTAAATATTTAATTAATAATAAGTCAATTATTTATTATTATTGATATAACATTAATATTATATATCTAATTAGTAAATTGTGTAAAATATAATCAAAAATTTTAAATAATATGAATTTATTTTATCAATTTAGTATCTACTTAATGCATAATGGCCTATTCTAAAAATAATGTAATACATGGAAGCCCATTACCTAAATACATATTAGATAGCAAATCAAATTTAAGTCAACATTTAATTCAAACTATTAGTGAACATGGAAATAAAACTGCGTTGGTATGTTATAACTTATAACATAATATCTTTACAATAAGCTTTATTCATTGTAAAATACTTTATTAAAATTAAATTCTATAGTGGGTATAATTAAAAAAATCTTCATACATAAGTACCTACTTATCTTATTTGCATTCTCTTTATAATATACCTTATATTTTATTATTAGATAGATGCACATAATGAAATGAAATTTACATTTGAAAATATTTTAAATGCTAGTTTAAATATAGCTAGTTGTTTAAAATACGAATATGGAATACAGAAATCTGATGTTGTTGGAGTATTTAGTGAAAATACAATTTGGTATCCATCAGTTATTTTGGCCATATGGCATATTGGTGCCATTTGTACATTATTAAATCCAATGTATACATTTAGTGAGTTTAATAAATTACTTTTATTATTTATATGTATATTGTATACTTGCGTTGCTAGGGGTGCTAAAATATCCCTAATTTTAGATTAAGCATTTTCGTGTTTTATATCTATTTGGTTTAAAATTATATTAAAAGCTTTAATGTATTTATTATTGTTAATTATAAAAATTATTTGTTTTCTTAATCATTAGTGGTATTAGTCATTGACTAGCGTAGAATAAGTTATACCTATACAGATTATTTAGAAGCAGAGATGTGAATGAAGTAAAATTTTTTTATATTTATTTTATGTAATATACCTATAACATTAAAAATATATTACAAATACAAATTTTTCAAATATTTAGAAACATACATAAATAAACATATACAAGTTGCATTAATAGTTTTGGGGAATTTGAAATCATGAATAAAGTTCTCCATCAACGTGAAGGTGTAGAAATTTGTTAAAATGTATTATGTTATAGTAATATTTTGTCAACTTGAGTGTATTGAACTTATTAAGAAACACAATAGAAAAAGGATATTATATTAAATATTTTATTATTAAAAACCATAAATAATATACTATTTAAAATTAAGTAAATGAAAATGATAAAAAAAAATTGTTATATACCTACATATATATTTTTTATTATATATATTATTTTGTTTTTAATTTATGTTTAGGATGGAAGAGAGAAAAGTCTCCATGATATTTAGAAACTTAATTATGTAAATGTAAAAATTTAAATTTTAGTCATATTGCAGAGGCGTATCTAGGATTTATTGTTACTCTGGGTAAAGATTTTTTTTATGCTCTCTTTCTCTTAGAGTTTTTTATAGAGACAATTTTTTTTACCCATAAAAAAAACTTACAATACATGCAATATTGAAATAGTATCATGAAGTATAAATATCTATCGAGTGCTCTAGAATGTTGAATATCGTAAATACTCTAAGTAGTACCCATGATAACAAAATAATTAAAGCAAATTGTAAAATTATAAAATTTATTTTCTTATCTACTTACAAAATAGTAAACAAAATGTCAACAAACGAAAAAAAAAGGGCTGATACTCCTGCCACAGGGATACAGGTGAAAAAATCATAGTGTTTAATTTTAATTAAAATTTTAATGCAATGATAAACCATCACATTAAAAAAAAACTATTCTGAGCGAAGTTCAGTAAGATAATGTAGGTATTGAATAAAATTTTGACATTTTTTATTAAATATTTAAAACGCAAAATTTTATCACACATATACGGACCATATAGGTACACATAATATAGTACATAAATAAACACCCTATAAAATTTTCTTTAAGTTCAATATAAATGCTCATAAAATTTTTTGGCTCCTAAATTTCCATATCTGACAGAATATTGCTTAGAATCGTTTTTACGATTGTGATGGTCTATCATTGCATTCAAATTCTAATTAAAATAAAAACACTATGATTTGCACCTCTGTATCACTGTGGCAGGAGTATCAGATGTTCTTTTTTATACTTTAAACAGTTGTATAAAAAAAAAATCGTAAATGAAATAATTCACAATTAATTGGAATTGAGTTAAGTAAAATGTATTTATGCTTCAATAATATTTTCTAAATGTTTAAAAAATTTTTGTCAATTTTATTTAACATTATTGTAAATTGTATTATAATAAGAAAAATCCATATACTCGTAAATACTTTAAATATTAATTTTACTGAAATTTCAACTTTAAACACCTACAAATAAATTGAGCCTTGAGATTTTCTTAATAATATTTTGGAAATATGTTTAGATATATTTTTTATAGTACCTAACCCAATAAAATTTTCAAATCTCTAACATTAAAATTTCCTGAGTTATCGTGAAATATTGAAATATAATTAGTCTAAATTTCAATTTGCGTGAAAAATACTGTTTTTTTGTCGTTTTTTCTGTCGCATAGGTTCAATTTTGAGAACCAATTACATCCACTTTCCAACCGGAATCATATGCTATTCGTTAAAATCTCAACATTTTCTTTCGGGTAGTAAAAGTGTCTTCAGACATAAAACTTAAAAAAGAATAATAAAAAAAAAAACACACACATTGTAAAACTAATACATTCTTTGCTTCGCTCAGAATTTAATAGTGAACAAATTCTAAATCTGTTTATATAGGTATATAAAAAAACTCCCAATTAAATTTGGTGTCCCCATGAAAAGTGCTGCCAGGGGCAATTGCCCTCTTTGCCCCCAAATACGCCACTGTCACTTTATATAATTATATTTGTATTACTAATGTATTCAGAAACTTATATTTAATTGTAGAAATATTAGAACGTTAAACGTTTTATTTATGTTTTATTAGTTTTGTGAAACTAATATATTAAAATTATTGTATCATGTTAATTTAGAGGAATTAGAACATGCCTTAAATATTACTGAACCAAAAATGTTAATTACATCAAAAATGAATTTGAATGTTGCAAGAGATACTGTTAAAAATTTAACTTATGTTAAATATGTATGTCCGATTGATGCACTTTGCAATTCTAGAATGATTCAAATCAACAATACTTTTGTGCCAACTCCATATGATAATAATCAAACGTGTATGATATTATTTTCTAGTGGTACAACAGGTTTACCAAAAGGCGTGGAATTATCACATAAATCTATTTTTCTCCTAATATATATATTAAAGTTAGTATAACCATAATATTAAAATATATGTGTATTGATATTTTTAATACATCAAAATATACGATATAACTGAAAAACTAATATTATTTTCTGTCTATACATTATCATGTAGGATTGTAGGTACTTAAAAGAGTAAAAAATTAGGTACATGTTTAAATGTCTTACTTGTTTAAATTTACAACAAATTTTGTATATTACAATTAATTATATAGGTAGTAGATACATTATAAATTATTAAAATGTTATTTTTTTAAAATCACAATTACACTAAAAAAAAATGTTAAACAACAATTATTTTATATATATTTTTTTTTATTCTAGTTCCGATAATAAACTTATATCCTCTAATGATATTGTTATGGGATTAGTACCAATGTTTCATGGTTATGGAGTCTTGGTATTGTGGCTCTGTATGTCAATGGGTACCAAAATTGTAGTTCTTAAATTTTTTAAAGAAGAATTATTTTTAAAAAGCATTGAAGTACAAAAGGTACCTATATAATATAAATTTAATTTATTTTATTTTCTCCAATAACAAAGTTTTTTTCTTTATGTAGATAACAATTTTATTTTTAGTACCACCATTAATGGTATTTCTAGCAAAAAATACTTCATTAAACAAATATAATTTATCATATGTGAATATTATATTTTCTGGTGCATCACCATTATCTAAAGACATTGAAAATGAAGTAATTATGAAAGTTGGTAAAGGTAAAGATATAAAAGTTTTGCAAGGCTATGGCATGACAGAAATTTCTATATTGGGAATGATGTATAAGAATATAAAGACAGCTGAAATCGTTCCTGGATCTGTGGGTAGATTGATATCTGGCATGTCAGTAAAAGTCAGTTATGTCTTCTTAATATTTTTAATGTAGCAAAATGATTTGTAGTAAGTTAGAAGAATAATATTTTATGCTCATTATAGGTAATTGATATAGAAACTGGTAAAGCTTTAGGAATTAATCAAAGTGGTGAACTTTGTTTTAAAGGCCCTATGGTCATGAAGAGTTATTATAGAAATACCAAAGAAACATTAGAGACAATTGATACTGAGGGTTGGCTACATACTGGAGATATAGGTTACTATGATAAAAATTATAATTTTTTCATTATTGATAGAATTAAAGAACTTATAAAATATAAAGGTTATCAGGTTGGTAAAATTATAATTTATATAAATTAAAGCATACCTATAACAATAATATTATGTGTTAATGGTTCTATATAATTTTATTTATTTACTGTAGGTATCACCAGCTGAAATAGAAAAATTGTTACTAACTCATCCAGAAATTGAAGATGCAGCTGTTATTGGCATTCCAAATGAAGAAGCTGGAGAATTACCTTTTGCTTTTGTTGTTAAATCTTCCAATTCTAATCTTAATGAAAAAGATGTTATACATTTTGTTCACAGTTGAGTAGTTAAAGATTTAATCTATATTCTAAAATTAATTTCATATTTAAATATTATGAATATTGATTTTTTATGAGTAGATCAAGTATCAGTACATAAGCGACTTAGAGGAGGTGTACAATTTGTAAACAATATTCCAAAAAATGCAAGTGGTAAAATATTACGGAGATATCTAAGAGACCTGCTGAATAAATCAAAATTATAAAACTGATAAATTCTAATACATTATTACTATAGATTCCATACTATATAAATTGATTTAATTTAAATTTATTAGCCATATATATGTTTTATTTTTAGTGTATTCTAAATTCTTATAATCCATATTAGTACTTATACTTCTTATTATTTCTCAATAGTCAATACTTTAAAATAAGGATTAATAAAAAAAACAAAATTATTTTAAAAATTTTATTGAAGCATACTGATATATATACTATATCTATCGAAAGAACGCGCTGAGTACCAACTAAAATTCATCTGTTTTCACGCATCCCTATACACATACATCCTGCCACTAAGATGGTAAGATCGACTCACTAAAACTACAACATAACTAGCAACATATTCGTCAATGATTTCTTACCACCTATTGATCACGTCACTGCGGACCTTAGTTGATTTACTAATTATTAGAAATTATATATTAGAAAGTCGATTATTCTCTTACTGATATGGGAATTTGAAATAAATTTTAACAAGTAATACAATTATTCTTAAACATTTAATCGTACAAGCGCCCATCCCTAAAAACAATGTAATATTTGTAATATGGTTGTATATTATGAAATAAACAACATAAATCTATAAATATATTGTTATTGTTTAATACAACCCAATTATTAAATTTTAGTAAACCCTAGGTAGTGGCACATCCTCCGTGTGCCAATGAAGCAGAAGCTTCTACTGAAGAATCGGAACCACAATGCATCATTTTTAAGATTTTATCTCGTTCAGATTTATTTATAATAACAAGAGATTGTATGTTCTTATAAAATAATTGTTCATTAACTATTTCAAAGGGCTTACATTGCTTCCGAAAATTAGATTTATCATTTATTGTGGAAATATTATCTGGGTAAATTTTATCATTCAAATATCTAAATACATCTTTAAGGCTGTTGGAAGTCGATATTATTTTCATGCATTTAGATCAATAAGCAAAAGAAAAATTAAGACCCTTCCAATTGTTCAATTTTAATTTTGAAAAAATGTCTGAACTTGTGAACCTTTTTTCTATGTTATTTGTAGGAAATAGTTTTTTATTTTTTTTATTTTATGTATTTTTAATATAGAAATTAAAATTAGAAAAATCAGTAAACTTATAATATGTTATATTGAACGATCCAGATATAATATTCAAAATCGATTTCCTACATAACGTAGAAAAGAGGGATACGAATTCAAATATGTTTACAAAATTAAAATTGGATAATCGAAACTATGCTAATTTTTTTTCCGCTTTTGGTGCTTTTAAACAGTTATTCAGATCAAATATAATTTCAGTAGTCCAACAATGACATGTGCATACGCGTGTGACCGTTAGTGTATTTTCTAACCCGTATAGGTATTTCCAGTATACTATACAATCTTTGACGACGCATCTACTCGCACTAATGATCATTTACGTTTCACACAAACACACTGCGTAACGAGAAAAAATTATAATATTGCCTATACATAACTTCTTAATAAATAGCCGCTTCCAACAGCCTTAAAATCTACATGATCTCGTTTTTTCACCTTCTCATTACTACTTCTACCTATATTTTAATTTCAAATCTTAAAAATACCAAATATCAACAATTTATTTATCACAAATATTTAACTAGGTACCTACCTATTTTTATTTAATTGATACCTACGATGCTGTGCTAGGTCATTTTGTACGATATGGTACAAAAAATGCAGAACGCGGTCAATTTATAGTTTTATAATAAATAATATGTACACACCTATCATTACAATATGTATATAGCATTAATGCATTATTATACATTAGAAATTTTAAAATAAATAATACTTAATTTTAAAATTGAAATTAATCTATATATAATATATCTATATATTAAATATATATATTATAATAATCTATATATAAGCTATTACTGCAATTGCCGTTGTAATACAACTGATAATGACAAAAAATTCTACATAATTGACCATTAAAAATTATATGGCTTTGAGTTTTGACTATAATAATACACTACATTATTGCAATGATAAACGTTGGAAACGCATATAAGTATAATATAAAGAAAAATAATCCAATGAAAAATTAAAATTCATTCCCATTTTATTTTAACATTTTCAACCTATACCTATCTTTAAAATTTGTTCGCAGTATTGTGTATTGAAATCCATCATTTACATGTTTTGGTTTTAATTTAGTCCTTATAGACGTGGTTGTTGCCGTCATCACAGTTATCGTCTTATTGAATTTGATTTTTACAATAAATGCTGTCATACTTTAAAAGTATATTTTATCGTTTAATTTTTATATTTAACATGGGTAACTATGTCGTATGTATTTTCAAATTATTTATATATAACATTTTTACCTATGTACAATGTACATATTATTATTATTATTATTATTATTATTATTATTATTATTATTATTATT